>JAVIAB010000099.1:31778476-32061800 GCA_032433765.1 Megaustenia siamemsis
CATCTGTCCATCACTGTGTCATTCTCAAGTCTTACTTCTGTCCATCACTGTGTCATTCTCAAGTCTCACATCTGTCCATCACTGTGTCATTCTCAAGTCTCACATCTGTCCATCACTGTGTCATTCTCAAGTCTCACAGCTGTCCATCACTGTGTCATTCTCAAGTCTCACAGCTGTCCATCACTGTGTCATTCTCAAGTCTCACATCTGTCCATCACTGTGTCATTCTCAAGTCTCACATCTGTCCATCACTGTGTCATTCTCAAGTCTCACATCTGTCCATCACTGTGTCGTTCTCAAGTCTAACATCTGTCCATCACTGTGTCATTCTCAAGTCTCACATCTGTTCATCACTGTGTCATTCTCAAGTCTCCAAGTCTCACATCTGTCCATCACTGTGTCATTCTCAAGTCTCAAATATGTCCATCACTGTGTCATTCTCAAGTCTCACATCTGTTTATCACTGTGTCATTCTCAAGTCTCACTTCTGTCCATCACTGTGTCATTCTCAAGTCTCACTTCTATCCATCACTGTTCATTATCATAGTCTCACATCTGTCCATCATTGTGTCATTCTCAAGTCTTACTTCTGTCCATCACTGTGTCATTCTCAAGTCTCACTTCTGTCCATCATTGTGTCATTCTCAAGTCTTACTTCTGTCCATCACTGTGTCATTCTCAAGTCTCACATCTGTCCATCATTGTGTCATTCTCAAGTCTCACTTCTGTCCATCACTGTGTTCATTCTCAAATCTCTCACATCGTCCAATCACTGTGTCATCTCAAGTCTCACTTCTGTCCATCACTGTGTCATTCTCAAATCTCACATCTGTCCATCACTGTGTCATTCAAATCTCACATCTGTCCATCACTGTGTCGTTCTCAAGTCTCACTTCTGTTCATCGCTGTATCATTCTCAAGTCTCACTTCTGTCCATCACTGTGTCATTCTCAAATCTCACATCTGTCCATCATTGTGTCATTCTCAAGTCTCACTTCTGTTCATCACTGTATCATTCTCAAGTCTCACTTCTGTCCATCACTGTGTCATTCTCAAATCTCACTCTATCCATCACACTGTGTCATTCTCAAGTCTCACTTCTGTCCATCACTGTGTCATTCTCAAGTCTCACTTCTGTCATCACTGTATCATTCTCAAGTCTCACTTCTGTCCATCACTGTGTCATTCTCAAATCTCACATCTGTCCATCACTGTGTCATTCTCAAGTCTTACTTCTGTCCATCACTGTGTCATTCTCAAGGTCACATCTGTCCATCACTGTGTCATTCTCAAGTCTTACTTCTGTCCATCACTGTGTCATTCTCAAGTCTCACATCTGTCCATCACTGTGTCATTCTCAAGTCTCACATCTGTCCATCACTGTGTCATTCTCAAGTCTCACTTCTATCATCACTGTGTCATTCTCAAGTCTCACATCTGTTTCATCATTGTGTCATTCTCAAGTCTAACATCTGTCCATCACTGTGTCATTCTCAAGTCTCAATCTGTCCATCACTGTGTCATTCTCAAGTCTCACATCTGTCCATCACTGTGTCATTCTCAAGTCTAACATCTGTCCATCACTGTGTCATTCTCAAGTCTCACATCTGTTCATCACTGTGTCATTCTCAAGTCTCCAAGTCTCACATCTGTCCATTCACTGTGTCATTCTCAAGTCTCACATCTGTCCATCAACTGTATCATTCTCAAGTCTCACATCTGTCCATCACTGTGTCATTCTCAAGTCTCACTTCTGTCCATCACTGTGTCATTCTCAAGTCTCACTTCTATCCATCACTGTGTCATTCTCAAGTCTCACTTCTATCCATCACTGTGTCATTCTCAAGTCTCACTTCTATCCATCACTGTGTCATTCTCAAATTTCACTTCTGTCCATCACTGTGTCATTCTCAAGTCTCACATCTGTCCATCACTGTGTCATTCTCAAGTCTCACATCTGTCCATCACTGTGTCATTCTCAAGTCTCACATCTGTCCATCATTGTATCATTCTCAAGTCTCACATCTGTCCATCATTGTGTCATTCTCAAGTCTCACTTCTGTCCATCACGTATCATTCTCAAGTCTCACATCTGTCCATCACTGTGTCATTCTCAAGTCTCACATCTGTCCATCATTGTGTCATTCTCAAGTCTTGCATCTGTCCATCACTGTATCATTCTCAAGTCTCACATCTATCCATCATTGTATCATTCTCAAGTCTCACATTCTGTCCATCACTGTATCATTCTTAAGTCTCAATCTGTCCATCACTGTATCATCTCAAGTCTCACATCTATCCATCATTGTATCATTCTCAAGTCTCACATCTGTCCATCACTGTGTCATTCTCAAGTCTCACTTCTGTCCATCACTGTGTCATTCTCAAGTCTCACTTCTATCCATCACTGTGTCATTCTCAAGTCTCACATCTGTCATCATTGTGTCATTCTCAAGTTCACTTCTGTCCATCACTGTGTCATTCTCAAGTCTCACATCTGTTCATCATTGTGCCATTCTCAAGTCTCACTCTGTCCATCACTGTGTCATTCTCAAGTCTCACATCTGTCCATCACTGTATCATTCTCAAGTCTCACTTCTGTCCATCACTGTGTCATTCTCAAATCTCACATCTGTCCATCACTGTGTCATTCTCAAGTCTCACTTCTGTCCATCACTGTGTCATTCTCAAGTCTCACTTCTATCCATCACTGTGTCATTCTCAAGTCTCACTTCTATCCATCACTGTGTCATTCTCAAGTCTCACTTCTATCCATCACTGTATCATTCTCAAGTCTCACATCTATCCATCACTGTATCATTCTCAAGTCTCACATCTGTCCATCACTGTGTCATTCTCAAGTCTCACATCTATCCATCACTGTGTCATTCTCAAGTCTCACATCTGTCCATCACTGTATCATTCTCAAGTCTCACATCTGTCCATCATTGTGTCATTCTCAAGTCTTACTTCTGTCCATCATTGTGTCATTCCCAAGTTTCACATCTGTCCATCATTGTGTCATTCTCAAGTCTTCATTCTGTCCATCACTGTGTCATTCTCAAGTCTCACATCTGTCCATCACTGTGTCATTCTCAAGTCTCACATCTGTCCATCAACTGTGTCATTCTCAAGTCTCACTTCTGTCCATCACTGTGTCATTCTCAAATCTCACATCTGTCCATCACTGTGTCATTCTCAAGTCTCACTTCTGTCCATCACTGTGTCATTCTCAAATCTCACATCTGTCCATCACTGTGTCATTCTCAAATCTCACATCTGTCCATCACTGTGTCGTTCTCAAGTCTCACTTCTGTTCATCGCTGTATCATTCTCAAGTCTCACTTCTGTCCATCACTGTGTCATTCTCAAATCTCACATCTGTCCATCATTGTGTCATTCTCAAGTCTCACTTCTGTCCATCACTGTATCATTCTCAAGTCTCACTTCTGTCCATCACTGTGTCATTCTCAAATCTCACTTCTATCCATCACTGTGTCATTCTCATGTCTAACATCTGTCCATCACTGTGTCATTCTCAAGTCTCACATCTGTCCATCACTGTGTCATTCTCAAGTCTCACAGCTGTCCATCACTGTGTCATTCTCAAGTCTCACATCTGTCCATCACTGTGTCATTCTCAAGTCTCACATCTATCCATCACTGTGTCATTCTCAAATCTCACATCTGTCCATCACTGTGTCGTTCTCAAGTCTAACATCTGTCCATCACTTTGTCATTCTCAAGTCTCACATTCTGTTCATCACTGTGTCATTCTCAAGTCTCCAAGTCTCACATCTGTCCATCACTGTGTCATTCTCAAGTCTCACATCTGTCCATCACTGTGTCATTCTCAAGTCTCACATCTGTTTATCACTGTGTCATTCTCAAGTCTCACTTCTGTCCATCACTGTGTCATTCTCAAGTCTCACTTCTATCCATCACTGTGTCATTATCAAGTCACATCTGTCCATCATTGTGTCATTCTCAAGTCTTACTTCTGTCCATCACTGTGTCATTCTCAAGTCTCACATCTGTCCATCACTGTGTCATTCTCAAAATCTCACATCTGTCCATCATTGTGTATTCTCAAGTTTCACATCTGTCCATCATGTGTCATTCTCAAGTCTCACATCTGTCCATCACTGTGTCATTCTCAAGTCTCACATCTGTCCATCATTGTGTCATTCTCAAGTCTCACTTCTATCCATCACTGTGTCATTCTCAAATCTCACATCTGTCCATCACTGTGTCATTCTCAAGTCTCACTTCTGTCCATCACTGTGTCATTCTCAAATCTCACATCTGTCCATCACTGTGTCATTCTCAATCTCACATCTGTCCATCACTGTGTCATTCTCAAGTCTCACTTCTGTCCATCACTGTATCATTCTCAAGTCTCACTTCTGTCCATCACTGTGTCATTCTCAAATCTCACTTCTATCCATCACTGTGTCATTCTCAAGTCTCACTTCTGTCCATCACTGTGTCATTCTCAAGTCTCACTTCTGTTCATCACTGTATCATTCTCAAGTCTCACTTCTGTCCATCACTGTGTCATTCTCAAATCTCACATCTGTCCATCACTGTGTCATTCTCAAGTCTTACATCTGTCCATCACTGTGTCATTCTCAAGTCTCACATCTGTCCATCACTGTGTCATTCTCAAGTCTCAAGTCTCACATCTGTCCATCACTGTGTCATTCTCAAGTCTCACATCTGTCCATCACTGTGTCATTCTCAAGTCTCACATCTGTCCATCACTGTGTCATTCTCAAGTCTCACTTCTGTCCATCACTGTGTCATTCTCAAGTCTCACTTCTATCCATCACTGTGTCATTCTCAAGTCTCACATCTGTCCATCATTGTGTCATTCTCAAGTCTCACTTCTGTCCATCACTGTGTCATTCTCAAGTCTCAGTTCTGTCCATCATGTGTCATTCTCAAGTCTTACTTCTGTCCATCACTGTGTCATTCTCAAGTCTCACATCTGTCCATCACTGTGTCATTCTCAAGTCTTGTATCTGTCCATCACTGTGTCATTCTCAAGCTCACATTCTGTCCATCACTGTGTCATTCTCAAGTCTCACTTCTGTCCATCACTGTGTCATTCTCAATCTCACATCTGTCCATCACTGTGTCATTCTCAAGTCTCACTTCTGTCCATCACTGTGTCATTCTCAAATCTCACTTCTGTCCATCACTGTGTCATTCTCAAGTCTCACTTCTATCCATCACTGTGTCATTCTCAAGTCTCACTTCTGTCCATCACTGTGTCATTCTCAAAATTCACTTCTGTCCATCACTGTGTCATTCTCAAGTCTCACATCTGTCCATCACTGTGTCATTCTCAAGTCTCACATCTGTCCATCACTGTGTCATTCTCAAGTCTCACATCTGTCCATCACTGTGTCATTCTCAAGTCTCACATCTGTCCATCATTGTGTCATTCTCAAGTCTCACTTCTGTCCATCACTGTATCATTCTCAAGTCTCACATCTGTCCATCACTGTGTCATTCTCAAGTCTCACATCTGTCCATCATTGTGTCATTCTCAAGTCTGCATCTGTCCATCACTGTATCATTCTCAAGTCTCACATCTATCCATCACTGTGTCATTCTCAAGTCTCACATCTGTCCATCACTGTATCATTCTAAGTCTCACATCTGTCCATCACTGTATCATTCTCAAGTCTCACATCTATCCATCATTGTTCATTCTCAAGTCTCACATCTGTCCATCACTGTGTCATTCTCAAGTCTCACTTCTGTCCATCACTGTGTCATTCTCAAGTCTCACTTCTATCCATCACTGTGTCATTCTCAAGTCTCACATCTGTTCATCATTGTGTCATTCTCAAGTCTCACTTCTGTCCATCACTGTGTCATTCTCAAGTCTCACATCTGTTCATCATTGTGTCATTCTCAAGTCTCACTCTGTCCATCACTGTGTCATTCTCAAGTCTCACATCTGTCCATCACTGTATCATTCTCAAGTCTCACATCTGTCCATCACTGTGTCATTCTCAAGTCTCACATCTGTCCATCACTGTGTCATTCTCAAGTCTCACTTCTGTCCATCACTGTGTCATTCTCAAGTCTCACTTCTGTCCATCACTGTGTCATTCTCAAGTCTCACTTCTATCCATCACTGTGTCATTCTCAAGTCTCACTTCTGTCCATCACTGTGTCATTCTCAAGTCTCACATCTATCCATCACTGTGTCATTCTCAAGTCTCACATCTGTCCATCACTGTGTCATTCTCAAGTCTCACATCTATCCATCACTGTGTCATTCTCAAGTCTCACATCTGTCCATCACTGTATCATTCTCAAGTCTCACATCTGTCCATCATTGTGTCATTCTCAAGTCTACTTCTGTCCATCATTGTGTCATTCCCAAGTTTCACATCTGTCCATCATGTGTCATTCTCAAGTCTTGCATCTGTCCATCACTGTGTCATTCTCAAGTCTCACATCTGTCCATCACTGTGTCATTCTCAAGTCTCACATCTGTCCATCACTGTGTCATTCTCAAGTCTCACTTCTGTCCATCACTGTGTCATTCTCAATCTCACATCTGTCCATCACTGTGTCATTCTCAAGTCTCACTTCTGTCCATCACTGTGTCATTCTCAAATCTCACATCTGTCCATCACTGTGTCATTCTCAAATCTCACATCTGTCCATCACTGTGTCGTTCTCAAGTCTCACTTCTGTTCATCACTGTATCATTCTCAAGTCTCACTTCTGTCCATCACTGTGTCATTCTCAAATCTCACATCTGTCCATCACTGTGTCATTCTCAAGTCTCACTTCTGTTCATCACTGTATCATTCTCAAGTCTCACTTCTGTCCATCACTGTGTCATTCTCAAATCTCACTTCTATCCATCACTGTGTCATTCTCAAGTCTAACATCTGTCCATCACTGTGTCATTCTCAAGTCTCACATCTGTCCATCACTGTGTCATTCTCAAGTCTCACAGCTGTCCATCACTGTGTCATTCTCAAGTCTCACATCTGTCCATCACTGTGTCATTCTCAAGTCTCACATCTATCCATCACTGTGTCATTCTCAAATCTCACATCTGTCCATCACTGTGTCGTTCTCAAGTCTAACATCTGTCCATCACTTTGTCATTCTCAAGTCTCACATCTGTTCATCACTGTGTCATTCTCAAGTCTCCAAGTCTCACATCTGTCCATCACTGTGTCATTCTCAAGTCTCACATCTGTCCATCACTGTGTCATTCTCAAGTCTCACATCTGTTTATCACTGTGTCATTCTCAAGTCTCACTTCTGTCCATCACTGTGTCATTCTCAAGTCTCACTTCTATCCATCACTGTGTCATTATCAAGTCTCACATCTGTCCATCATTGTGTCATTCTCAAGTCTTACTTCTGTCCATCACTGTGTCATTCTCAAGTCTCACATCTGTCCATCACTGTGTCATTCTCAAATCTCACATCTGTCCATCATTGTGTCATTCTCAAGTTTCACATCTGTCCATCATTGTGTCATTCTCAAGTCTTGCATCTGTCCATCACTGTGTCATTCTCAAGTCTCACATCTGTCCATCATTGTGTCATTCTCAAGTCTCACTTCTGTCCATCACTGTGTCATTCTCAAATCTCACATCTGTCCATCACTGTGTCATTCTCAAGTCTCACTTCTGTCCATCACTGTGTCATTCTCAAATCTCACATCTGTCCATCACTGTGTCATTCTCAAATCTCACATCTGTCCATCACTGTGTCATTCTCAAGTCTCACTTCTGTTCATCACTGTATCATTCTCAAGTCTCACTTCTGTCCATCACTGTGTCATTCTCAAATCTCACTTCTATCCATCACTGTGTCATTCTCAAGTCTCACTTCTGTCCATCACTGTGTCATTCTCAAGTCTCACTTCTGTTCATCACTGTATCATCTCAAGTCTCACTTCTGTCCATCACTGTGTCATTCTCAAATCTCACATCTGTCCATCACTGTGTCATTCTCAAGTCTTACATCTGTCCATCACTGTGTCATTCTCAAGTCTCACATCTGTCCATCACTGTGTCATTCTCAAGTCTCACATCTGTCCATCACTGTGTCATTCTCAAGTCTCACTTCTATCCATCACTGTGTCATTCTCAAGTCTCACATCTGTCATCATTGTGTCATTCTCAAGTCTAACATCTGTCCATCACTGTGTCATTCTCAAGTCTAACATCTGTCCATCACTGTGTCATTCTCAAGTCTCACATCTGTCCATCACTGTGTCATTCTCAAGTCTCACAGCTGTCCATCACTGTGTCATTCTCAAGTCTCACATCTGTCCATCACTGTGTCATTCTCAAGTCTCACATCTGTCCATCACTGTGTCATTCTCAAGTCTCACATCTGTCCATCACTGTGTCGTTCTCAAGTCTAACATCTGTCCATCACTGTGTCATTCTCAAGTCTCACATCTGTTCATCACTGTGTCATTCTCAAGTCTCCAAGTCTCACATCTGTCCATCACTGTGTCATTCTCAAGTCTCACATCTGTCCATCACTGTGTCATTCTCAAGTCTCACATCTGTCCATCACTGTGTCATTCTCAAGTCTCACTTCTGTCCATCACTGTGTCATTCTCAAGTCTCACTTCTATCCATCACTGTGTCATTATCAAGTCTCACATCTGTCCATCATTGTGTCATTCTCAAGTCTTACTTCTGTCCATCACTGTGTCATTCTCAAGTCTCAGTTCTGTCCATCATTGTGTCATTCTCAAGTCTTACTTCTGTCCATCATTGTGTCATTCTCAAGTTTCACATCTGTCCATCATTGTGTCATTCTCAAGTCTTGTATCTGTCCATCACTGTGTCATTCTCAAGTCTCACATCTGTCCATCATTGTGTCATTCTCAAGTCTCACTTCTGTCCATCACTGTGTCATTCTCAAATCTCACATCTGTCCATCACTGTGTCATTCTCAAGTCTCACTTCTGTCCATCACTGTGTCATTCTCAAATCTCACTTCTGTCCATCACTGTGTCATTCTCAAATCTCACATCTGTCCATCACTGTGTCATTCTCAAGTCTCACTTCTGTTCATCACTGTATCATTCTCAAGTCTCACTTCTGTCCATCACTGTGTCATTCTCAAATCTCACATCTGTCCATCACTGTGTCATTCTCAAGTCTCACTTCTGTTCATCACTGTATCATTCTCAAGTCTCACTTCTGTCCATCACTGTGTCATTCTCAAATCTCACTTCTATCCATCACTGTGTCATTCTCAAGTCTCACTTCTGTCCATCACTGTGTCATTCTCAAGTCTCACTTCTGTTCATCACTGTATCATTCTCAAGTCTCACTTCTGTCCATCACTGTGTCATTCTCAAGTCTCACATCTGTCCATCACTGTGTCATTCTCAAATCTCACATCTGTCCATCACTGTGTCATTCTCAAGTCTCACTTCTGTCCATCACTGTGTCATTCTCAAATCTCACATCTGTCCATCACTGTGTCATTCTCAAATCTCACATCTGTCCATCACTGTGTCATTCTCAAGTCTCACTTCTGTTCATCACTGTATCATTCTCAAGTCTCACTTCTGTCCATCACTGTGTCATTCTCAAATCTCACTTCTATCCATCACTGTGTCATTCTCAAGTCTCACTTCTGTCCATCACTGTGTCATTCTCAAGTCTCACTTCTGTTCATCACTGTATCATTCTCAAGTCTCACTTCTGTCCATCACTGTGTCATTCTCAAATCTCACATCTGTCCATCACTGTGTCATTCTCAAGTCTTACATCTGTCCATCACTGTGTCATTCTCAAGTCTCACATCTGTCCATCACTGTGTCATTCTCAAGTCTCACATCTGTCCATCACTGTGTCATTCTCAAGTCTCACTTCTCCATCACTGTGTCATTCTCAAGTCTCACATCTGTTCATCATTGTGTCATTCTCAAGTCTAACATCTGTCCATCACTGTGTCATTCTCAAGTCTAACATCTGTCCATCACTGTGTCATTCTCAAGTCTCACATCTGTCCATCACTGTGTCATTCTCAAGTCTCACAGCTGTCCATCACTGTGTCATTCTCAAGTCTCACATCTGTCCATCACTGTGTCATTCTCAAGTCTCACATCTGTCCATCACTGTGTCATTCTCAAGTCTCACATCTGTCCATCACTGTGTCGTTCTCAAGTCTAACATCTGTCCATCACTGTGTCATTCTCAAGTCTCACATCTGTTCATCACTGTGTCATTCTCAAGTCTCAAGTCTCACATCTGTCCATCACTGTGTCATTCTCAAGTCTCACATCTGTCCATCACTGTGTCATTCTCAAGTCTCACATCTGTCCATCACTGTGTCATTCTCAAGTCTCACTTCTGTCCATCACTGTGTCATTCTCAAGTCTCACTTCTATCCATCACTGTGTCATTATCAAGTCTCACATCTGTCCATCACTGTGTCATTCTCAATCTCACATCTGTCCATCACTGTGTCATTCTCAAGTCTCACTTCTGTCCATCACTGTGTCATTCTCAAATCTCACTTCTGTCCATCACTGTGTCATTCTCAAATCTCACATCTGTCCATCACTGTGTCATTCTCAAGTCTCACTTCTGTTCATCACTGTATCATTCTCAAGTCTCACTTCTGTCCATCACTGTGTCATTCTCAAATCTCACATCTGTCCATCACTGTGTCATTCTCAAGTCTAACATCTGTCCATCACTGTGTCATTCTCAAGTCTCACATCTGTCCATCACTGTGTCATTCTCAAGTCTCACAGCTGTCCATCACTGTGTCATTCTCAAGTCTCACATCTGTCCATCACTGTGTCATTCTCAAGTCTCACATCTGTCCATCACTGTGTCATTCTCAAGTCTCACATCTGTCCATCACTGTGTCGTTCTCAAGTCTAACATCTGTCCATCACTGTGTCATTCTCAAGTCTCACATCTGTTCATCACTGTGTCATTCTCAAGTCTCCAAGTCTCACATCTGTCCATCACTGTGTCATTCTCAAGTCTCACATCTGTCCATCACTGTGTCATTCTCAAGTCTCACATCTGTCCATCACTGTGTCATTCTCAAGTCTCACTTCTGTCCATCACTGTGTCATTCTCAAGTCTCACTTCTATCCATCACTGTGTCATTATCAAGTCTCACATCTGTCCATCATTGTGTCATTCTCAAGTCTTACTTCTGTCCATCACTGTGTCATTCTCAAGTCTCAGTTCTGTCCATCATTGTGTCATTCTCAAGTCTTACTTCTGTCCATCATTGTGTCATTCTCAAGTTTCACATCTGTCCATCATTGTGTCATTCTCAAGTCTTGTATCTGTCCATCACTGTGTCATTCTCAAGTCTCACATCTGTCCATCATTGTGTCATTCTCAAGTCTCACTTCTGTCCATCACTGTGTCATTCTCAAATCTCACATCTGTCCATTACTGTGTCATTCTCAAGTCTCACTTCTGTCCATCACTGTGTCATTCTCAAATCTCACTTCTGTCCATCACTGTGTCATTCTCAAATCTCACATCTGTCCATCACTGTGTCATTCTCAAGTCTCACTTCTGTTCATCACTGTATCATTCTCAAGTCTCACTTCTGTCCATCACTGTGTCATTCTCAAATCTCACATCTGTCCATCACTGTGTCATTCTCAAGTCTCACTTCTGTTCATCACTGTATCATTCTCAAGTCTCACTTCTGTCCATCACTGTGTCATTCTCAAATCTCACTTCTATCCATCACTGTGTCATTCTCAAGTCTCACTTCTGTCCATCACTGTGTCATTCTCAAGTCTCACTTCTGTTCATCACTGTATCATTCTCAAGTCTCACTTCTGTCCATCACTGTGTCATTCTCAAGTCTCACATCTGTCCATCACTGTGTCATTCTCAAATCTCACATCTGTCCATCACTGTGTCATTCTCAAGTCTCACTTCTGTCCATCACTGTGTCATTCTCAAATCTCACATCTGTCCATCACTGTGTCATTCTCAAATCTCACATCTGTCCATCACTGTGTCATTCTCAAGTCTCACTTCTGTTCATCACTGTATCATTCTCAAGTCTCACTTCTGTCCATCACTGTGTCATTCTCAAATCTCACTTCTATCCATCACTGTGTCATTCTCAAGTCTCACTTCTGTCCATCACTGTGTCATTCTCAAGTCTCACTTCTGTTCATCACTGTATCATTCTCAAGTCTCACTTCTGTCCATCACTGTGTCATTCTCAAATCTCACATCTGTCCATCACTGTGTCATTCTCAAGTCTTACATCTGTCCATCACTGTGTCATTCTCAAGTCTCACATCTGTCCATCACTGTGTCATTCTCAAGTCTCACATCTGTCCATCACTGTGTCATTCTCAAGTCTCACTTCTATCCATCACTGTGTCATTCTCAAGTCTCACATCTGTTCATCATTGTGTCATTCTCAAGTCTAACATCTGTCCATCACTGTGTCATTCTCAAGTCTAACATCTGTCCATCACTGTGTCATTCTCAAGTCTCACATCTGTCCATCACTGTGTCATTCTCAAGTCTCACAGCTGTCCATCACTGTGTCATTCTCAAGTCTCACATCTGTCCATCACTGTGTCATTCTCAAGTCTCACATCTGTCCATCACTGTGTCATTCTCAAGTCTCACATCTGTCCATCACTGTGTCGTTCTCAAGTCTAACATCTGTCCATCACTGTGTCATTCTCAAGTCTCACATCTGTTCATCACTGTGTCATTCTCAAGTCTCCAAGTCTCACATCTGTCCATCACTGTGTCATTCTCAAGTCTCACATCTGTCCATCACTGTGTCATTCTCAAGTCTCACATCTGTCCATCACTGTGTCATTCTCAAGTCTCACTTCTGTCCATCACTGTGTCATTCTCAAGTCTCACTTCTATCCATCACTGTGTCATTATCAAGTCTCACATCTGTCCATCACTGTGTCATTCTCAAGTCTTACTTCTGTCCATCACTGTGTCATTCTCAAGTCTCAGTTCTGTCCATCATTGTGTCATTCTCAAGTCTTACTTCTGTCCATCATTGTGTCATTCTCAAGTTTCACATCTGTCCATCATTGTGTCATTCTCAAGTCTTGTATCTGTCCATCACTGTGTCATTCTCAAGTCTCACATCTGTCCATCATTGTGTCATTCTCAAGTCTCACTTCTGTCCATCACTGTGTCATTCTCAAATCTCACATCTGTCCATCACTGTGTCATTCTCAAGTCTCACTTCTGTCCATCACTGTGTCATTCTCAAATCTCACTTCTGTCCATCACTGTGTCATTCTCAAATCTCACATCTGTCCATCACTGTGTCATTCTCAAGTCTCACTTCTGTTCATCACTGTATCATTCTCAAGTCTCACTTCTGTCCATCACTGTGTCATTCTCAAATCTCACATCTGTCCATCACTGTGTCATTCTCAAGTCTCACTTCTGTTCATCACTGTATCATTCTCAAGTCTCACTTCTGTCCATCACTGTGTCATTCTCAAATCTCACTTCTATCCATCACTGTGTCATTCTCAAGTCTCACTTCTGTCCATCACTGTGTCATTCTCAAGTCTCACTTCTGTTCATCACTGTATCATTCTCAAGTCTCACTTCTGTCCATCACTGTGTCATTCTCAAATCTCACATCTGTCCATCACTGTGTCATTCTCAAGTCTTACTTCTGTCCATCACTGTGTCATTCTCAAGTCTCACATCTGTCCATCACTGTGTCATTCTCAAGTCTTACTTCTGTCCATCACTGTGTCATTCTCAAGTCTCACATCTGTCCATCACTGTGTCATTCTCAAGTCTCACATCTGTCCATCACTGTGTCATTCTCAAGTCTCACTTCTATCCATCACTGTGTCATTCTCAAGTCTCACATCTGTTCATCATTGTGTCATTCTCAAGTCTAACATCTGTCCATCACTGTGTCATTCTCAAGTCTAACATCTGTCCATCACTGTGTCATTCTCAAGTCTCACATCTGTCCATCACTGTGTCATTCTCAAGTCTCACAGCTGTCCATCACTGTGTCATTCTCAAGTCTCACATCTGTCCATCACTGTGTCATTCTCAAGTCTCACATCTGTCCATCACTGTGTCATTCTCAAGTCTCACATCTGTCCATCACTGTGTCGTTCTCAAGTCTAACATCTGTCCATCACTGTGTCATTCTCAAGTCTCACATCTGTTCATCACTGTGTCATTCTCAAGTCTCCAAGTCTCACATCTGTCCATCACTGTGTCATTCTCAAGTCTCACATCTGTCCATCACTGTGTCATTCTCAAGTCTCACATCTGTCCATCACTGTGTCATTCTCAAGTCTCACTTCTGTCCATCACTGTGTCATTCTCAAGTCTCACTTCTATCCATCACTGTGTCATTCTCAAGTCTCACTTCTATCCATCACTGTGTCATTCTCAAGTCTCACTTCTATCCATCACTGTATCATTCTCAAGTCTCACATCTATCCATCACTGTATCATTCTCAAGTCTCACATCTGTCTATCACTGTGTCATTCTCAAGTCTCACATCTATCCATCACTGTGTCATTCTCAAGTCTCACATCTGTCCATCACTGTATCATTCTCAAGTCTCACATCTGTCCATCATTGTGTCATTCTCAAGTCTTACTTCTGTCCATCATTGTGTCATTCCCAAGTTTCACATCTGTCCATCATTGTGTCATTCTCAAGTCTTGCATCTGTCCATCACTGTGTCATTCTCAAGTCTCACATCTGTCCATCACTGTGTCATTCTCAAGTCTCACATCTGTCCATCACTGTGTCATTCTCAAGTCTCACATCTGTCCATCACTGTGTCATTCTCAAATCTCACATCTGTCCATCACTGTGTCATTCTCAAGTCTCACATCTGTCCATCACTGTGTCATTCTCAAGTCTCACTTCTGTCCATCACTGTGTCATTCTCAAATCTCACATCTGTCCATCACTATGTCATTCTCAAGTCTCACTTCTGTCCATCACTGTGTCATTCTCAAATCTCACTTCTGTCCATCACTGTGTCATTCTCAAATCTCACATCTGTCCATCACTGTGTCATTCTCAAGTCTCACTTCTGTTCATCACTGTATCATTCTCAAGTCTCACTTCTGTCCATCACTGTGTCATTCTCAAATCTCACATCTGTCCATCACTGTGTCATTCTCAAGTCTCACTTCTGTTCATCACTGTATCATTCTCAAGTTTCACTTCTGTCCATCATTGTGTCATTCTCAAGTCTTGCATCTGTCCATCACTGTGTCATTCTCAAGTCTCACATCTGTCCATCACTGTGTCATTCTCAAGTCTCACTTCTGTTCATCACTGTATCATTCTCAAGTCTCACTTCTGTCCATCACTGTGTCATTCTCAAATCTCACATCTGTCCATCACTGTGTCATTCTCACGTCTTACTTCTGTCCATCACTGTGTCATTCTCAAGTCTCACATCTGTCCATCACTGTGTCATTCTCAAGTCTTACTTCTGTCCATCACTGTGTCATTCTCAAGTCTCACATCTGTCCATCACTGTGTCATTCTCAAGTCTCACATCTGTCCATCACTGTGTCATTCTCAAGTCTCACAGCTGTCCATCACTGTGTCATTCTCAAGTCTCACAGCTGTCCATCACTGTGTCATTCTCAAGTCTCACATCTGTCCATCACTGTGTCATTCTCAAGTCTCACATCTGTCCATCACTGTGTCATTCTCAAGTCTCACATCTGTCCATCACTGTGTCGTTCTCAAGTCTAACATCTGTCCATCACTGTGTCATTCTCAAGTCTCACATCTGTTCATCACTGTGTCATTCTCAAGTCTCCAAGTCTCACATCTGTCCATCACTGTGTCATTCTCAAGTCTCACATCTGTCCATCACTGTGTCATTCTCAAGTCTCACATCTGTTTATCACTGTGTCATTCTCAAGTCTCACTTCTGTCCATCACTGTGTCATTCTCAAGTCTCACTTCTATCCATCACTGTGTCATTATCAAGTCTCACATCTGTCCATCATTGTGTCATTCTCAAGTCTTACTTCTGTCCATCACTGTGTCATTCTCAAGTCTCACTTCTGTCCATCATTGTGTCATTCTCAAGTCTTACTTCTGTCCATCATTGTGTCATTCTCAAGTTTCACATCTGTCCATCATTGTGTCATTCTCAAGTCTTGCATCTGTCCATCACTGTGTCATTCTCAAGTCTCACATCTGTCCATCATTGTGTCATTCTCAAGTCTCACTTCTGTCCATCACTGTGTCATTCTCAAATCTCACATCTGTCCATCACTGTGTCATTCTCAAGTCTCACTTCTGTCCATCACTGTGTCATTCTCAAATCTCACATCTGTCCATCACTGTGTCATTCTCAAATCTCACATCTGTCCATCACTGTGTCGTTCTCAAGTCTCACTTCTGTTCATCGCTGTATCATTCTCAAGTCTCACTTCTGTCCATCACTGTGTCATTCTCAAATCTCACATCTGTCCATCATTGTGTCATTCTCAAGTCTCACTTCTGTTCATCACTGTATCATTCTCAAGTCTCACTTCTGTCCATCACTGTGTCATTCTCAAATCTCACTTCTATCCATCACTGTGTCATTCTCAAGTCTCACTTCTGTCCATCACTGTGTCATTCTCAAGTCTCACTTCTGTTCATCACTGTATCATTCTCAAGTCTCACTTCTGTCCATCACTGTGTCATTCTCAAATCTCACATCTGTCCATCACTGTGTCATTCTCAAGTCTTACTTCTGTCCATCACTGTGTCATTCTCAAGTCTCACATCTGTCCATCACTGTGTCATTCTCAAGTCTTACTTCTGTCCATCACTGTGTCATTCTCAAGTCTCACATCTGTCCATCACTGTGTCATTCTCAAGTCTCACATCTGTCCATCACTGTGTCATTCTCAAGTCTCACTTCTATCCATCACTGTGTCATTCTCAAGTCTCACATCTGTTCATCATTGTGTCATTCTCAAGTCTAACATCTGTCCATCACTGTGTCATTCTCAAGTCTCACATCTGTCCATCACTGTGTCATTCTCAAGTCTCACATCTGTCCATCACTGTGTCATTCTCAAGTCTAACATCTGTCCATCACTGTGTCATTCTCAAGTCTCACATCTGTTCATCACTGTGTCATTCTCAAGTCTCCAAGTCTCACATCTGTCCATCACTGTGTCATTCTCAAGTCTCACATCTGTCCATCACTGTGTCATTCTCAAGTCTCACATCTGTCCATCACTGTGTCATTCTCAAGTCTCACTTCTGTCCATCACTGTGTCATTCTCAAGTCTCACTTCTATCCATCACTGTGTCATTCTCAAGTCTCACTTCTATCCATCACTGTGTCATTCTCAAGTCTCACTTCTATCCATCACTGTGTCATTCTCAAGTTTCACTTCTGTCCATCACTGTGTCATTCTCAAGTCTCACATCTGTCCATCACTGTGTCATTCTCAAGTCTCACATCTGTCCATCACTGTGTCATTCTCAAGTCTCACATCTGTCCATCATTGTATCATTCTCAAGTCTCACATCTGTCCATCATTGTGTCATTCTCAAGTCTCACTTCTGTCCATCACTGTATCATTCTCAAGTCTCACATCTGTCCATCACTGTGTCATTCTCAAGTCTCACATCTATCCATCACTGTGTCATTCTCAAGTCTCACATCTATCCATCACTGTGTCATTCTCAAGTCTCACATCTATCCATCACTGTGTCATTCTCAAGTCTCACATCTATCCATCACTGTATCATTCTCAAGTTCACATCTGTCCATCATTGTGTCATTCTCAAGTCTTGCATCTGTCCATCACTGTATCATTCTCAAGTCTCACATCTATCCATCATTGTATCATTCTCAAGTCTCACATCTGTCCATCACTGTATCATTCTCAAGTCTCACATCTGTCCATCACTGTATCATTCTCAAGTCTCACATCTATCCATCATTGTATCATTCTCAAGTCTCACATCTGTCCATCACTGTGTCATTCTCAAGTCTCACTTCTGTCCATCACTGTGTCATTCTCAAGTCTCACTTCTATCCATCACTGTGTCATTCTCAAGTCTCACATCTGTTCATCATTGTGTCATTCTCAAGTCTCACTTCTGTCCATCACTGTGTCATTCTCAAGTCTCACATCTGTTCATCATTGTGCCATTCTCAAGTCTCACTTCTGTCCATCACTGTGTCATTCTCAAGTCTCACATCTGTCCATCACTGTATCATTCTCAAGTCTCACTTCTGTCCATCACTGTGTCATTCTCAAATCTCACATCTGTCCATCACTGTGTCATTCTCAAGTCTCACTTCTGTCCATCACTGTGTCATTCTCAAGTCTCACTTCTATCCATCACTGTGTCATTCTCAAGTCTCACTTCTATCCATCACTGTGTCATTCTCAAGTCTCACTTCTATCCATCACTGTATCATTCTCAAGTCTCACATCTATCCATCACTGTATCATTCTCAAGTCTCACATCTGTCCATCACTGTGTCATTCTCAAGTCTCACATCTATCCATCACTGTGTCATTCTCAAGTCTCACATCTGTCCATCACTGTATCATTCTCAAGTCTCACATCTGTCCATCATTGTGTCATTCTCAAGTCTTACTTCTGTCCATCATTGTGTCATTCCCAAGTTTCACATCTGTCCATCATTGTGTCATTCTCAAGTCTTGCATCTGTCCATCACTGTGTCATTCTCAAGTCTCACATCTGTCCATCACTGTGTCATTCTCAAGTCTCACATCTGTCCATCACTGTGTCATTCTCAAGTCTCACATCTGTCCATCACTGTGTCATTCTCAAATCTCACATCTGTCCATCACTGTGTCATTCTCAAGTCTCACATCTGTCCATCACTGTGTCATTCTCAAGTCTCACTTCTGTCCATCACTGTGTCATTCTCAAATCTCACATCTGTCCATCACTGTGTCATTCTCAAGTCTCACTTCTGTCCATCACTGTGTCATTCTCAAATCTCACTTCTGTCCATCACTGTGTCATTCTCAAATCTCACATCTGTCCATCACTGTGTCATTCTCAAGTCTCACTTCTGTTCATCACTGTATCATTCTCAAGTCTCACTTCTGTCCATCACTGTGTCATTCTCAAGTCTCACTTCTGTTCATCACTGTATCATTCTCAAGTCTCACTTCTGTCCATCACTGTGTCATTCTCAAATCTCACATCTGTCCATCACTGTGTCATTCTCAAGTCTTACTTCTGTCCATCACTGTGTCATTCTCAAGTCTCACATCTGTCCATCACTGTGTCATTCTCAAGTCTACTTCTGTCCATCACTGTGTCATTCTCAAGTCTCACATCTGTCCATCACTGTGTCATTCTCAAGTCTCACATCTGTCCATCACTGTGTCATTCTCAAGTCTCACATCTGTCCATCACTGTATCATTCTCAAGTCTCACAGCTGTCCATCACTGTGTCATTCTCAAGTCTCACATCTGTCCATCACTGTGTCATTCTCAAGTCTCACATCTGTCCATCACTGTATCATTCTCAAGTCTCACAGCTGTCCATCACTGTGTCATTCTCAAGTCTCACATCTGTCCATCACTGTGTCATTCTCAAGTCTCACATCTGTCCATCACTGTGTCATTCTCAAGTCTTACTTCTGTCCATCACTGTGTCATTCTCAAGTCTCACATCTGTCCATCACTGTGTCATTCTCAAGTCTTACTTCTGTCCATCACTGTGTCATTCTCAAGTCTCACATCTGTCCATCACTGTGTCATTCTCAAGTCTCACATCTGTCCATCACTGTGTCATTCTCAAGTCTCACAGCTGTCCATCACTGTGTCATTCTCAAGTCTCACAGCTGTCCATCACTGTGTCATTCTCAAGTCTCACATCTGTCCATCACTGTGTCATTCTCAAGTCTCACATCTGTCCATCACTGTGTCATTCTCAAGTCTCACATCTGTCCATCACTGTGTCGTTCTCAAGTCTAACATCTGTCCATCACTGTGTCATTCTCAAGTCTCACATCTGTTCATCACTGTGTCATTCTCAAGTCTCCAAGTCTCACATCTGTCCATCACTGTGTCATTCTCAAGTCTCACATCTGTCCATCACTGTGTCATTCTCAAGTCTCACATCTGTTTATCACTGTGTCATTCTCAAGTCTCACTTCTGTCCATCACTGTGTCATTCTCAAGTCTCACTTCTATCCATCACTGTGTCATTATCAAGTCTCACATCTGTCCATCATTGTGTCATTCTCAAGTCTTACTTCTATCCATCACTGTGTCATTCTCAAGTTTCACTTCTGTCCATCACTGTGTCATTCTCAAGTCTCACATCTGTCCATCACTGTGTCATTCTCAAGTCTCACATCTGTCCATCACTGTGTCATTCTCAAGTCTCACATCTGTCCATCATTGTATCATTCTCAAGTCTCACATCTGTCCATCATTGTGTCATTCTCAAGTCTCACTTCTGTCCATCACTGTATCATTCTCAAGTCTCACATCTGTCCATCACTGTGTCATTCTCAAGTCTCACATCTATCCATCACTGTGTCATTCTCAAGTCTCACATCTATCCATCACTGTGTCATTCTCAAGTCTCACATCTATCCATCACTGTGTCATTCTCAAGTCTCACATCTATCCATCACTGTATCATTCTCAAGTTTCACATCTGTCCATCATTGTGTCATTCTCAAGTCTTGCATCTGTCCATCACTGTATCATTCTCAAGTCTCACATCTATCCATCATTGTATCATTCTCAAGTCTCACATCTGTCCATCACTGTATCATTCTCAAGTCTCACATCTGTCCATCACTGTATCATTCTCAAGTCTCACATCTATCCATCATTGTATCATTCTCAAGTCTCACATCTGTCCATCACTGTGTCATTCTCAAGTCTCACTTCTGTCCATCACTGTGTCATTCTCAAGTCTCACTTCTATCCATCACTGTGTCATTCTCAAGTCTCACATCTGTTCATCATTGTGTCATTCTCAAGTCTCACTTCTGTCCATCACTGTGTCATTCTCAAGTCTCACATCTGTTCATCATTGTGCCATTCTCAAGTCTCACTTCTGTCCATCACTGTGTCATTCTCAAGTCTCACATCTGTCCATCACTGTATCATTCTCAAGTCTCACTTCTGTCCATCACTGTGTCATTCTCAAATCTCACATCTGTCCATCACTGTGTCATTCTCAAGTCTCACTTCTGTCCATCACTGTGTCATTCTCAAGTCTCACTTCTATCCATCACTGTGTCATTCTCAAGTCTCACTTCTATCCATCACTGTGTCATTCTCAAGTCTCACTTCTATCCATCACTGTATCATTCTCAAGTCTCACATCTATCCATCACTGTATCATTCTCAAGTCTCACATCTGTCCATCACTGTGTCATTCTCAAGTCTCACATCTATCCATCACTGTGTCATTCTCAAGTCTCACATCTGTCCATCACTGTATCATTCTCAAGTCTCACATCTGTCCATCATTGTGTCATTCTCAAGTCTTACTTCTGTCCATCATTGTGTCATTCCCAAGTTTCACATCTGTCCATCATTGTGTCATTCTCAAGTCTTGCATCTGTCCATCACTGTGTCATTCTCAAGTCTCACATCTGTCCATCACTGTGTCATTCTCAAGTCTCACATCTGTCCATCACTGTGTCATTCTCAAGTCTCACATCTGTCCATCACTGTGTCATTCTCAAATCTCACATCTGTCCATCACTGTGTCATTCTCAAGTCTCACATCTGTCCATCACTGTGTCATTCTCAAGTCTCACTTCTGTCCATCACTGTGTCATTCTCAAATCTCACATCTGTCCATCACTGTGTCATTCTCAAGTCTCACTTCTGTCCATCACTGTGTCATTCTCAAATCTCACTTCTGTCCATCACTGTGTCATTCTCAAATCTCACATCTGTCCATCACTGTGTCATTCTCAAGTCTCACTTCTGTTCATCACTGTATCATTCTCAAGTCTCACTTCTGTCCATCACTGTGTCATTCTCAAATCTCACATCTGTCCATCACTGTGTCATTCTCAAGTCTCACTTCTGTTCATCACTGTATCATTCTCAAGTCTCACTTCTGTCCATCACTGTGTCATTCTCAAATCTCACTTCTATCCATCACTGTGTCATTCTCAAGTCTCACTTCTGTCCATCACTGTGTCATTCTCAAGTCTCACTTCTGTTCATCACTGTATCATTCTCAAGTCTCACTTCTGTCCATCACTGTGTCATTCTCAAATCTCACATCTGTCCATCACTGTGTCATTCTCAAGTCTCACATCTGTCCATCACTGTGTCATTCTCAAGTCTCACATCTGTCCATCACTGTGTCATTCTCAAGTCTCACAGCTGTCCATCACTGTGTCATTCTCAAGTCTCACAGCTGTCCATCACTGTGTCATTCTCAAGTCTCACATCTGTCCATCACTGTGTCATTCTCAAGTCTCACATCTGTCCATCACTGTGTCATTCTCAAGTCTCACATCTGTCCATCACTGTGTCGTTCTCAAGTCTAACATCTGTCCATCACTGTGTCATTCTCAAGTCTCACATCTGTTCATCACTGTGTCATTCTCAAGTCTCCAAGTCTCACATCTGTCCATCACTGTGTCATTCTCAAGTCTCACATCTGTCCATCACTGTGTCATTCTCAAGTCTCACATCTGTTTATCACTGTGTCATTCTCAAGTCTCACTTCTGTCCATCACTGTGTCATTCTCAAGTCTCACTTCTATCCATCACTGTGTCATTATCAAGTCTCACATCTGTCCATCATTGTGTCATTCTCAAGTCTTACTTCTGTCCATCACTGTGTCATTCTCAAGTCTCACTTCTGTCCATCACTGTGTCATTCTCAAGTCTCACTTCTGTTCATCACTGTATCATTCTCAAGTCTCACTTCTGTCCATCACTGTGTCATTCTCAAATCTCACATCTGTCCATCACTGTGTCATTCTCAAGTCTCACATCTGTCCATCACTGTGTCATTCTCAAGTCTCACATCTGTCCATCACTGTGTCATTCTCAAGTCTCACAGCTGTCCATCACTGTGTCATTCTCAAGTCTCACAGCTGTCCATCACTGTGTCATTCTCAAGTCTCACATCTGTCCATCACTGTGTCATTCTCAAGTCTCACATCTGTCCATCACTGTGTCATTCTCAAGTCTCACATCTGTCCATCACTGTGTCGTTCTCAAGTCTAACATCTGTCCATCACTGTGTCATTCTCAAGTCTCACATCTGTTCATCACTGTGTCATTCTCAAGTCTCCAAGTCTCACATCTGTCCATCACTGTGTCATTCTCAAGTCTCACATCTGTCCATCACTGTGTCATTCTCAAGTCTCACATCTGTTTATCACTGTGTCATTCTCAAGTCTCACTTCTGTCCATCACTGTGTCATTCTCAAGTCTCACTTCTATCCATCACTGTGTCATTATCAAGTCTCACATCTGTCCATCATTGTGTCATTCTCAAGTCTTACTTCTGTCCATCACTGTGTCATTCTCAAGTCTCACTTCTGTCCATCATTGTGTCATTCTCAAGTCTTACTTCTGTCCATCATTGTGTCATTCTCAAGTTTCACATCTGTCCATCATTGTGTCATTCTCAAGTCTTGCATCTGTCCATCACTGTGTCATTCTCAAGTCTCACATCTGTCCATCATTGTGTCATTCTCAAGTCTCACTTCTGTCCATCACTGTGTCATTCTCAAATCTCACATCTGTCCATCACTGTGTCATTCTCAAGTCTCACTTCTGTCCATCACTGTGTCATTCTCAAATCTCACATCTGTCCATCACTGTGTCATTCTCAAATCTCACATCTGTCCATCACTGTGTCGTTCTCAAGTCTCACTTCTGTTCATCGCTGTATCATTCTCAAGTCTCACTTCTGTCCATCACTGTGTCATTCTCAAATCTCACATCTGTCCATCATTGTGTCATTCTCAAGTCTCACTTCTGTTCATCACTGTATCATTCTCAAGTCTCACTTCTGTCCATCACTGTGTCATTCTCAAATCTCACTTCTATCCATCACTGTGTCATTCTCAAGTCTCACTTCTGTCCATCACTGTGTCATTCTCAAGTCTCACTTCTGTTCATCACTGTATCATTCTCAAGTCTCACTTCTGTCCATCACTGTGTCATTCTCAAATCTCACATCTGTCCATCACTGTGTCATTCTCAAGTCTTACTTCTGTCCATCACTGTGTCATTCTCAAGTCTCACATCTGTCCATCACTGTGTCATTCTCAAGTCTTACTTCTGTCCATCACTGTGTCATTCTCAAGTCTCACATCTGTCCATCACTGTGTCATTCTCAAGTCTCACATCTGTTCATCACTGTGTCATTCTCAAGTCTCCAAGTCTCACATCTGTCCATCACTGTGTCATTCTCAAGTCTCACATCTGTCCATCACTGTGTCATTCTCAAGTCTCACATCTGTTTATCACTGTGTCATTCTCAAGTCTCACTTCTGTCCATCACTGTGTCATTCTCAAGTCTCACTTCTATCCATCACTGTGTCATTATCAAGTCTCACATCTGTCCATCATTGTGTCATTCTCAAGTCTTACTTCTATCCATCACTGTGTCATTCTCAAGTTTCACTTCTGTCCATCACTGTGTCATTCTCAAGTCTCACATCTGTCCATCACTGTGTCATTCTCAAGTCTCACATCTGTCCATCACTGTGTCATTCTCAAGTCTCACATCTGTCCATCATTGTATCATTCTCAAGTCTCACATCTGTCCATCATTGTGTCATTCTCAAGTCTCACTTCTGTCCATCACTGTATCATTCTCAAGTCTCACATCTGTCCATCACTGTGTCATTCTCAAGTCTCACATCTATCCATCACTGTGTCATTCTCAAGTCTCACATCTATCCATCACTGTGTCATTCTCAAGTCTCACATCTATCCATCACTGTGTCATTCTCAAGTCTCACATCTATCCATCACTGTATCATTCTCAAGTTTCACATCTGTCCATCATTGTGTCATTCTCAAGTCTTGCATCTGTCCATCACTGTATCATTCTCAAGTCTCACATCTATCCATCATTGTATCATTCTCAAGTCTCACATCTGTCCATCACTGTATCATTCTCAAGTCTCACATCTGTCCATCACTGTATCATTCTCAAGTCTCACATCTATCCATCATTGTATCATTCTCAAGTCTCACATCTGTCCATCACTGTGTCATTCTCAAGTCTCACTTCTGTCCATCACTGTGTCATTCTCAAGTCTCACTTCTATCCATCACTGTGTCATTCTCAAGTCTCACATCTGTTCATCATTGTGTCATTCTCAAGTCTCACTTCTGTCCATCACTGTGTCATTCTCAAGTCTCACATCTGTTCATCATTGTGCCATTCTCAAGTCTCACTTCTGTCCATCACTGTGTCATTCTCAAGTCTCACATCTGTCCATCACTGTATCATTCTCAAGTCTCACTTCTGTCCATCACTGTGTCATTCTCAAATCTCACATCTGTCCATCACTGTGTCATTCTCAAGTCTCACTTCTGTCCATCACTGTGTCATTCTCAAGTCTCACTTCTATCCATCACTGTGTCATTCTCAAGTCTCACTTCTGTCCATCACTGTGTCATTCTCAAGTCTCACTTCTATCCATCACTGTATCATTCTCAAGTCTCACATCTATCCATCACTGTATCATTCTCAAGTCTCACATCTGTCCATCACTGTGTCATTCTCAAGTCTCACATCTATCCATCACTGTGTCATTCTCAAGTCTCACATCTGTCCATCACTGTATCATTCTCAAGTCTCACATCTGTCCATCATTGTGTCATTCTCAAGTCTTACTTCTGTCCATCATTGTGTCATTCCCAAGTTTCACATCTGTCCATCATTGTGTCATTCTCAAGTCTTGCATCTGTCCATCACTGTGTCATTCTCAAGTCTCACATCTGTCCATCACTGTGTCATTCTCAAGTTCTCACATCTGTCCATCACTGTGTCATTCTCAAGTCTCACATCTGTCCATCACTGTGTCATTCTCAAATCTCACATCTGTCCATCACTGTGTCATTCTCAAGTCTCACATCTGTCCATCACTGTGTCATTCTCAAGTCTCACTTCTGTCCATCACTGTGTCATTCTCAAATCTCACATCTGTCCATCACTGTGTCATTCTCAAGTCTCACTTCTGTCCATCACTGTGTCATTCTCAAATCTCACTTCTGTCCATCACTGTGTCATTCTCAAATCTCACATCTGTCCATCACTGTGTCATTCTCAAGTCTCACTTCTGTTCATCACTGTATCATTCTCAAGTCTCACTTCTGTCCATCACTGTGTCATTCTCAAATCTCACATCTGTCCATCACTGTGTCATTCTCAAGTCTCACTTCTGTTCATCACTGTATCATTCTCAAGTCTCACTTCTGTCCATCACTGTGTCATTCTCAAATCTCACTTCTATCCATCACTGTGTCATTCTCAAGTCTCACTTCTGTCCATCACTGTGTCATTCTCAAGTCTCACTTCTGTTCATCACTGTATCATTCTCAAGTCTCACTTCTGTCCATCACTGTGTCATTCTCAAATCTCACATCTGTCCATCACTGTGTCATTCTCAAGTCTCACATCTGTCCATCACTGTGTCATTCTCAAGTCTCACATCTGTCCATCACTGTGTCATTCTCAAGTCTCACAGCTGTCCATCACTGTGTCATTCTCAAGTCTCACAGCTGTCCATCACTGTGTCATTCTCAAGTCTCACATCTGTCCATCACTGTGTCATTCTCAAGTCTCACATCTGTCCATCACTGTGTCATTCTCAAGTCTCACATCTGTCCATCACTGTGTCGTTCTCAAGTCTAACATCTGTCCATCACTGTGTCATTCTCAAGTCTCACATCTGTTCATCACTGTGTCATTCTCAAGTCTCCAAGTCTCACATCTGTCCATCACTGTGTCATTCTCAAGTCTCACATCTGTCCATCACTGTGTCATTCTCAAGTCTCACATCTGTTTATCACTGTGTCATTCTCAAGTCTCACTTCTGTCCATCACTGTGTCATTCTCAAGTCTCACTTCTATCCATCACTGTGTCATTATCAAGTCTCACATCTGTCCATCATTGTGTCATTCTCAAGTCTTACTTCTGTCCATCACTGTGTCATTCTCAAGTCTCACTTCTGTCCATCACTGTGTCATTCTCAAGTCTCACTTCTGTTCATCACTGTATCATTCTCAAGTCTCACTTCTGTCCATCACTGTGTCATTCTCAAATCTCACATCTGTCCATCACTGTGTCATTCTCAAGTCTCACATCTGTCCATCACTGTGTCATTCTCAAGTCTCACATCTGTCCATCACTGTGTCATTCTCAAGTCTCACAGCTGTCCATCACTGTGTCATTCTCAAGTCTCACAGCTGTCCATCACTGTGTCATTCTCAAGTCTCACATCTGTCCATCACTGTGTCATTCTCAAGTCTCACATCTGTCCATCACTGTGTCATTCTCAAGTCTCACATCTGTCCATCACTGTGTCGTTCTCAAGTCTAACATCTGTCCATCACTGTGTCATTCTCAAGTCTCACATCTGTTCATCACTGTGTCATTCTCAAGTCTCCAAGTCTCACATCTGTCCATCACTGTGTCATTCTCAAGTCTCACATCTGTCCATCACTGTGTCATTCTCAAGTCTCACATCTGTTTATCACTGTGTCATTCTCAAGTCTCACTTCTGTCCATCACTGTGTCATTCTCAAGTCTCACTTCTATCCATCACTGTGTCATTATCAAGTCTCACATCTGTCCATCATTGTGTCATTCTCAAGTCTTACTTCTGTCCATCACTGTGTCATTCTCAAGTCTCACTTCTGTCCATCATTGTGTCATTCTCAAGTCTTACTTCTGTCCATCATTGTGTCATTCTCAAGTTTCACATCTGTCCATCATTGTGTCATTCTCAAGTCTTGCATCTGTCCATCACTGTGTCATTCTCAAGTCTCACATCTGTCCATCATTGTGTCATTCTCAAGTCTCACTTCTGTCCATCACTGTGTCATTCTCAAATCTCACATCTGTCCATCACTGTGTCATTCTCAAGTCTCACTTCTGTCCATCACTGTGTCATTCTCAAATCTCACATCTGTCCATCACTGTGTCATTCTCAAATCTCACATCTGTCCATCACTGTGTCGTTCTCAAGTCTCACTTCTGTTCATCGCTGTATCATTCTCAAGTCTCACTTCTGTCCATCACTGTGTCATTCTCAAATCTCACATCTGTCCATCATTGTGTCATTCTCAAGTCTCACTTCTGTTCATCACTGTATCATTCTCAAGTCTCACTTCTGTCCATCACTGTGTCATTCTCAAATCTCACTTCTATCCATCACTGTGTCATTCTCAAGTCTCACTTCTGTCCATCACTGTGTCATTCTCAAGTCTCACTTCTGTTCATCACTGTATCATTCTCAAGTCTCACTTCTGTCCATCACTGTGTCATTCTCAAATCTCACATCTGTCCATCACTGTGTCATTCTCAAGTCTTACTTCTGTCCATCACTGTGTCATTCTCAAGTCTCACATCTGTCCATCACTGTGTCATTCTCAAGTCTTACTTCTGTCCATCACTGTGTCATTCTCAAGTCTCACATCTGTCCATCACTGTGTCATTCTCAAGTCTCACATCTGTCCATCACTGTGTCATTCTCAAGTCTCACTTCTATCCATCACTGTGTCATTCTCAAGTCTCACATCTGTTCATCATTGTGTCATTCTCAAGTCTAACATCTGTCCATCACTGTGTCATTCTCAAGTCTCACATCTGTCCATCACTGTGTCATTCTCAAGTCTCACATCTGTCCATCACTGTGTCATTCTCAAGTCTAACATCTGTCCATCACTGTGTCATTCTCAAGTCTCACATCTGTTCATCACTGTGTCATTCTCAAGTCTCCAAGTCTCACATCTGTCCATCACTGTGTCATTCTCAAGTCTCACATCTGTCCATCACTGTGTCATTCTCAAGTCTCACATCTGTCCATCACTGTGTCATTCTCAAGTCTCACTTCTGTCCATCACTGTGTCATTCTCAAGTCTCACTTCTATCCATCACTGTGTCATTCTCAAGTCTCACTTCTATCCATCACTGTGTCATTCTCAAGTCTCACTTCTATCCATCACTGTGTCATTCTCAAGTCTCACTTCTGTCCATCACTGTGTCATTCTCAAGTCTCACATCTGTCCATCACTGTGTCATTCTCAAGTCTCACATCTGTCCATCACTGTGTCATTCTCAAGTCTCACATCTGTCCATCATTGTATCATTCTCAAGTCTCACATCTGTCCATCATTGTGTCATTCTCAAGTCTCACTTCTGTCCATCACTGTATCATTCTCAAGTCTCACATCTGTCCATCACTGTGTCATTCTCAAGTCTCACATCTATCCATCACTGTGTCATTCTCAAGTCTCACATCTATCCATCACTGTGTCATTCTCAAGTCTCACATCTATCCATCACTGTGTCATTCTCAAGTCTCACATCTATCCATCACTGTATCATTCTCAAGTTTCACATCTGTCCATCATTGTGTCATTCTCAAGTCTTGCATCTGTCCATCACTGTATCATTCTCAAGTCTCACATCTATCCATCATTGTATCATTCTCAAGTCTCACATCTGTCCATCACTGTATCATTCTCAAGTCTCACATCTGTCCATCACTGTATCATTCTCAAGTCTCACATCTATCCATCATTGTATCATTCTCAAGTCTCACATCTGTCCATCACTGTGTCATTCTCAAGTCTCACTTCTGTCCATCACTGTGTCATTCTCAAGTCTCACTTCTATCCATCACTGTGTCATTCTCAAGTCTCACATCTGTTCATCATTGTGTCATTCTCAAGTCTCACTTCTGTCCATCACTGTGTCATTCTCAAGTCTCACATCTGTTCATCATTGTGCCATTCTCAAGTCTCACTTCTGTCCATCACTGTGTCATTCTCAAGTCTCACATCTGTCCATCACTGTGTCATTCTCAAGTCTCACATCTGTTCATCATTGTGTCATTCTCAAGTCTCACCTTCACTGTGTCATTCTCACGTCTCACTTCTATCTAGTAGTGGTAGTGGAGATAGTAGTAGTAGTGGTAGTGGAGGTAGTAGTAGTGGTAGTGGAGGTAGTAGTGGTAGTGGAGGTAGTAGTAGTGGTAGTGGAGGTAGTAGTAGTGGTAGTGGAGGTAGTAGTAGTGGTAGTGGAGGTAGTAGCAGTAGTGGTAGTGGAGGTAGTAGTAGTGGAGGTAGTAGTTATTGTAGTTGTAGTAGTAGTAGTAGTAGTAGAGGTAGTAGTAGTGGTAGTGGAGGTAGTAGTAGTGGTAGTGGAGGTAGTAGTAGTGGTAGTGGAGGTAGTAGTAGTAGTAGTAGTGGAGGTAGTAGTAGTAGTGGAGGTAGTAGTAGTAGTAGTAGTAGAGGTAGTAGTTGTCGTGGTCGTAGTAGTAGTAATGGTGGTAGTAGTAGTATTAGTAGGAATGTTAGTAGTAATAGTAGTGGTAGTATTAGTAGGAATGTTAGTGGTAGTAGTGGTAATAGTAGTATTAGTATGAATGTTAATAGTAGTTGTAGTGGTGGTATATAGTAGTAGCAGGGTCCTCCGTCAGCCATAGTTTACTATGGATTTTGCAGCGCCCCTAGGATTTGTTATTTTTTTCTTTCCTTTCGCCGTGTATTCTTTTTCTATGAATCTGTCTGCTTCCTGCTTGAGTTGGAGCTTTAGAGTGAGTTTCCAAAGATTGTGGTCTGAAGCTATCTCATTGTGTACGTGGCCAAGCCATTGAGACCTACGTTGTTTGAGTTGGAGCTTTAGAGTGAGTGTCCAAAGATTGTGATCTGAAGCTATCTCATCTTGTACGTGACCAAGCCATTGAGACCTACGTTGTTTGAGTTGGAGCTTTAGAGTGAGTGTCCAAAGATTGTGATCTGAAGCTATCTCATCTTGTACGTGACCAAGCCATTGAGACCTACGTTGTTTGAGTTGGAGCTTTAGAGTGAGTTTCCAAAGATTGTGGTCTGAAACTATCTCATCTTGTACGTGACCAAGCCATTGAGACCTACGTTGTTTGAGTTGGAGCTTTAGAGTGAGTGTCCAAAGATTGTGATCTGAAGCTATCTCATCTTGTACGTGACCAAGCCATTGAGACCTACGTTGTTTGAGTTGGAGCTTTAGAGTGAGTGTCCAAAGATTGTGATCTGAAGCTATCTCATCTTGTACGTGACCAAGCCATTGAGACCTACGTTGTTTGAGTTGGAGCTTTAGAGTGAGTGTCCAAAGATTGTGATCTGAAGCTATCTCATCTTGTACGTGACCAAGCCATTGAGACCTACGTTGTTTAAGTTGGAGCTTTAGAGTGAGTTTCCAAAGATTGTGATCTGAAGCTATCTCATCTTGTACGTGACCAAGCCATTGAGACCTACGTTGTTTGAGTGGGGTTTTAGAGTGAGTGTCCAAAGATTGTGATCTAAAGCTATCTCATCTTGTACGTGACCAAGCCATTGAGACCTACGTTGTTTGAGTTGGAGCTTTAGAGTGAGTGTCCAAAGATTGTGATCTAAAGCTATCTCATCTTGTACGTGACCAAGCCATTGAGACCTACGTTGTTTAAGTTGGAGCTTTAGAGTGAGTGTCCAAAGATTGTGATCTAAAGCTATCTCATCTTGTACGTGACCAAGCCATTGAGACCTACGTTGTTTAAGCAGCTTGTAGATGTTGGGGAATCTTGTGCGAGTGAGATCCTCACGACATGGCAGGTTGTGTACATAGACCTGTTGTACACTCATTCATGTACACAGACAAACAAACGTACACGCACGTAAATAGCCATGTATATCTATTGACACGATTATTTGTAACAAAAAAGAAAGACACATGCACTAAAGTTGTGTCAAAAGTCAACTTTTATTCTACCAATAGTTGTCTCCCTGACGGTCTCTACAGTTTGCTAGTTCCCATGTGTCCCACAACTTTCACATCGCTGGAGAATTCAAGCACAATAATTCAGCCACTCGCTCACACATGGCAACCAGTTCTTGAGTGCAACTCTTCTCATTTAACAACACATCAAGTGCCCTATATATGGCAGACAAGACAGGTTCCTGGCATGGAGAATTGGTACTTTGGTCAAGACTTAATGAGACACGAATGAAATAATAATGAGATATCAGTGAGGGCATAATTCAGCCAGTGAGAACCATGAATACAGATGTGAAAGATAAAAGCAGACCTATACAACACAACAGCAGCAGAGTGGAGAAACTCAATGAAGCTCTTGTTACCTCCCCTGCTATTAACATCGATGTACGTGCTCAAAGCTCACCACAAGCGGCGGTAATTCTGGACCAAGCGTGGAACGTGTAAGAGTGAACTTTTTATTGAACATATCAAATATAAAAATGGTATGCAGCAGCTAAACTAATAGAAGGATAAGACAAACTACAACGTTTCGGCCAACGCTTTCATCAGGTATAACAAACTGTACAAATTAAACACATAAATCCATGCCAGAAAACATAACATTGATCTAAAACAATGGCGGCAAAAAAAGACGATGGCCAGGATTTACGTTGAGTCTGGTTTAACGATAAATAGACATGATGGCAGGTAGGGTTTAATTAGACTAATAGGAAGAAAACAGTGGGGAAATGAATGGGGGTTTCCCATAGAGTAGGAAGAGAAGAAGAAGAAGAAGAGGTTGTCATCTCTGACAAGGGAGCGATGATCAGCTAGAACCATCCACAAGGAAACCCCTTGCTTTTGTCTGAAAGTGAAGAAAACACTTGCAGGGGCTTCCGTGAGTGCAAGCCTTGAGCTAATCGTTTGAACAGGGGCTTCCGTGAGTGCAAGCCTTGAGCTAATCGTTGAACAGGGGCTTCCGTGAGTGCAAGCCTTGAGCTAATCGTTGAACAGGGGCTTCCGTGAGTGCAAGCCTTGAGCTAATCGTTGAACAGGGGCTTCCGTGAGTGCAAGCCTTGAGCTAATCGTTGAACAGGGGCTTCCGTGAGTGCAAGCCTTGAGCTAATCGTTGAACAGGGGCTTCCGTGAGTGCAAGCCTTGAGCTAATCGTTGAACAGGGGCTTCCGTGAGTGCAAGCCTTGAGCTAATCGTTGAACAGGGGCTTCCGTGAGTGCAAGCCTTGAGCTAATCGTTGAACAGGGGCTTCCGTGAGTGCAAGCCTTGAGCTAATCGTTGAACAGGGGCTTCCGTGAGTGCAAGCCTTGAGCTAATCGTTGAACAGGGGCTTCCGTGAGTGCAAGCCTTGAGCTAATCGTTGAACAGGGGCTTCCGTGAGTGCAAGCCTTGAGCTAATCGTTGAACAGGGGCTTCCGTGAGTGCAAGCCTTGAGCTAATCGTTGAACAGGGGCTTCCGTGAGTGCAAGCCTTGAGCTAATCGTTGAACAGAGATTTGGATTTAGAGCTCATGATCTTTGCGTGCAGTCTCCGGAAATAGGAGAACATGTTTCCTGTCCTGTAGCCTGCACAAACAATGGGGAAACGTTGGTCAGCGGAGACAGGAGTTGGTCAACAGAGACGGGGGATCGGTCAACGGAGACAGGAGTAGATCAACAGAGACAGGAGTAGGTCAACAGAGACGGGGGATAGGTCAACGGAGACAGGAGTAGATCAACAGAGACAGGAGTAGGTCAATGGAGACAGGAGTAGGTCAACAGAGACAGGAGTATGTCAACGGAAACAGGAGTAGGTCAATGGAGACAGGAGAAGGTCAATGGAGACAGGAGTAGGTCAACAAAGACAGGTGTAGGTCAACAGAGACGGGGGGTCGGTCAACAGAGACAGGAGTAGGTCAACAGAGACAGGAGTAGGTCAACAGAGACAGGGGGTCGGTCAACAGAGACAGGAGTAGGTCAACAGAGACAGGAGTAGGTCAACAGAGACAGGGGGTCGGTCAACAGAGACAGGAGTAGGTCAACAGAGACAGGAGTAGGTCAACAGAGACAGGGGGTCGGTCAACAGAGACAGGAGTAGGTCAACAGAGACAGGAGTAGGTCAACAGAGACAGGGGTTTGTGGAGACAGGAGTAGGTCAACAGAGACAGGAGTAGGTCAACAGAGACAGGGGTTTGTGGAGACAGGAGTAGGTCAACAGAGACAGGAGTAGGTCAACAGAGACAGGGGTTTGTGGAGACAGGAGTAGGTCAACAGAGACAGGAGTAGGTCACAGAGACAGGAGTAGGTCAACAGAGACAGGAGTTTGTGGAGACAGGAGTAGGTCAACAGAGACAGGAGTAGGTCAACAGAGACAGGGGTTTGTGGAGACAGGAGTAGGTCAACAGAGACAGGAGTAGGTCAACAGAGACAGGAGTAGGTCAACAGAGACAGGAGTTTGTGGAGACAGGAGTAGGTCAACAGAGACAGGGGTAGGTCAACAGAGACAGGAGTAGGTCAACAGAGACAGGAGTAGGTCAACAGAGACAGGAGTAGGTCAACAGAGACAGGAGTAGGTCAACAGAGACAGGAGTAGGTCAACAGAGACAGGAGTTTGTGGAGACAGGAGTAGGTCAACAGAGACAGGGGTAGGTCAACAGAGACAGGGGTAGGTCAACAGAGACAGGGGTAGGTCAACAGAGACAGGGGTTTGTGGAGACAGGAGTAGGTCAACAGAGACAGGGGGTCGGTCAACAGAGACAGGAGTAGGTCAACAGAGACAGGAGTAGGTCAACAGAGACAGGAGTAGGTCAACAGAGACAGGAGTAGGTCAACAGAGACAGGGGGTCGGTCAACAGAGACAGGAGCTTGGTCTGTCTTGAAGAAGCGACCACCTCGGTGGTATCACTGATAAAATGCGAGGTCGATGCTGGCATCCCCAAAATGGAAACGGTAGAGATTAACATAATAGAGGGGTTATCTGCTTAGAGACGACATAAGACATTGACAACTGAGAAAACAAATGACACAGTCAAATTAAGAAACACGCCATTTGTATTAGTTGAATATTAAATATGACACGGTTGCTAGGCAACGTCTGTGAACATAAATCTTGTTTCTGGTAGACAGTTCACGACATTGTTCTCTGTCCGTCAGTGTGCTTGTTTTGTTGTGACAGTCGTATCTGTGGTTGACATTCCGTCGCTGGAGTTCTCTCCGCTTGCTCGGTCGAGAGGTCGAGTAGTGGCTTCGTCATACCTTCAAGGTACATTCGTTTCTAGAGCAAGCAATTGGGACCTGTGATGGCCAGTCTTGTGGGATAGAGGTCGAGTAGTGGCTTCGTCATACCTTCAAGGTACATTCGTTTCTAGAGCAAGCAATTGGAACCTGTGATGGCCAGTCTTGTGGGATAGAGGTCGAGTAGTGGCTTCGTCATACCTTCAAGGTACTTTCGTTTCTAGAGCAAGCAATTGGGACCTGTGATGGCCAGTCTTGTGGGATAGAGGTCGAGTAGTGGCTTCGTCATACCTTCAAGGTACATTCGTTTCTAGAGCAAGCAATTGGAACCTGTGATGGCCAGTCTTGTTGTTCTTGTGGGATAGAGGTCGAGTAGTGGCTTCGTCATACCTTCAAGGTACATTCGTTTCTAGAGCAAGCAATTGGGACCTGTGATGGCCAGTCTTGTTGTTCTTGTGGGATAGAGGTCGAGTAGTGGCTTCGTCATACCTTCAAGGTACATTCGTTTCTAGAGCAAGCAATTGGAACCTGTGATGGCCAGTCTTGTTGTTCTTGTGGGATAGAGGTCGAGTAGTGGCTTCGTCATACCTTCAAGGTACATTCGTTTCTAGAGCAAGCAATTGGAACCTGTGATGGCCAGTCTTGTTGTTCTTGTGGGATAGAGGTCGAGTAGTGGCTTCGTCATACCTTCAAGGTACTTTCGTTTCTAGAGCAAGCAATTGGGACCTGTGATGGCCAGTCTTGTTGTTCTTGTGGGATAGAGGTCGAGTAGTGGCTTCGTCATACCTTCAAGGTACATTCGTTTCTAGAGCAAGCAATTGGAACCTGTGATGGCCAGTCTTGTTGTTCTTGTGGGATAGAGGTCGAGTAGTGGCTTCGTCATACCTTCAAGGTACATTCGTTTCTAGAGCAAGCAATTGGAACCTGTGATGGCCAGTCTTGTTGTTCTTGTGGGATAGAGGTCGAGTAGTGGCTTCGTCATACCTTCAAGGTACTTTCGTTTCTAGAGCAAGCAATTGGGACCTGTGATGGCCAGTCTTGTGGGATAGAGGTCGAGTAGTGGCTTCGTCATACCTTCAAGGTACATTCGTTTCTAGAGCAAGCAATTGGGACCTGTGATGGCCAGTCTTGTGGGATAGAGGTCGAGTAGTGGCTTCGTCATACCTTCAAGGTACATTCGTTTCTAGAGCAAGCAATTGGGACCTGTGATGGCCAGTCTTGTGGGATAGAGGTCGAGTAGTGGCTTCGTCATACCTTCAAGGTACATTCGTTTCTAGAGCAAGCAATTGGAACCTGTGATGGCCAGTCTTGTTGTTCTTGTGGGATAGAGGTCGAGTAGTGGCTTCGTCATACCTTCAAGGTACATTCGTTTCTAGAGCAAGCAATTGGGACCTGTGATGGCCAGTCTTGTGGGATAGAGGTCGAGTAGTGGCTTCGTCATACCTTCAAGGTACATTCGTTTCTAGAGCAAGCAATTGGGACCTGTGATGGCCAGTCTTGTGGGATAGAGGTCGAGTAGTGGCTTCGTCATACCTTCAAGGTACATTCGTTTCTAGAGCAAGCAATTGGAACCTGTGATGGCCAGTCTTGTTGTTCTTGTGGGATAGAGGTCGAGTAGTGGCTTCGTCATACCTTCAAGGTACATTCGTTTCTAGAGCAAGCAATTGGAACCTGTGATGGCGTCTTGTTGTTCTTGTGGGATAGAGGTCGAGTAGTGGCTTCGTCATACCTTCAAGGTACATTCGTTTCTAGAGCAAGCAATTGGAACCTGTGATGGCGTCTTGTTGTTCTTGTGGGATAGAGGTCGAGTAGTGGCTTCGTCATACCTTCAAGGTACTTTCGTTTCTAGAGCAAGCAATTGGAACCTGTGATGGCCAGTCTTGTTGTTCTTGTGGGATAGAGGTCGAGTAGTGGACTAATGACGTCATGTGTGTGCACGTGAGTTCAGAGTGGGACACCTCCATCCATGTGTTTTTATGTTGGAAACGAGGTTGAAGACTTAAGTTAATGAATGAGCTGATACTATATCAGTTTTCTGAGGTCATGTGAATATGATTAACGAATGAGGTCAAGGTGAGCGGGAATTATCTGCCCCCCCCAGACTAATCGTAAGCATCGGCACACAGCTTATATTGTGGGTAGCACTGAAAAAAGGACTCCCACGTCTGCTTGTAGCACGGCACGAAGAACGTCAGATAGCACTGGGCGTTGAAGTCTGTCTCTGTGTAGACCACACCGCTGCGAAGACGGCCAACATCGCAAACAGAAGAATTAGAGATTTCATCTTGGCACTGGATGATGATTTGATTTGTAGTGTCTCCTTGGCTTCTCAGGCTTGCGTGCTTGTTAACTGAGGAAACAATCAACTTTGAGTTATGGTTGGTGCAGGAAACAATCAACTTTGAGTTATGGTTGTACAGGAAGCAATCAACTTTGAGTTATGGTTGTACAGGAAACTATCAACTTTGAGTTATGGTTGGTACAGGAAACAATCAACTTTGAACTAATTTTGGTACAAAGTGGCTTGACTATACATTTAGGAAACAACTTTGAATTATTGTTGGTACAAAGTGGCTTGACTATACATTTAGGAAACATTCAACTTTGAACTAATGTTGGTACAAAGTGACTTCACTATACATTTAGGAAACAATCAACTTTGAACTAATGTTGGTACAAAGTGACTTCACTATACATTTAGGAAACAATCAACTTTGAACTAATGTTGGTACAAAGTGGCTTGACTATACATTTAGGAAACAATTAACTTTGAACTAATGTCGGTACAAAGTGGCTTGACTATACATTTAGGAAACAATCAACTTTGAACTAATGTTGGTACAAAGTGACTTGACTATACATTTAGGAAACAATCAACTTTGAACTAATGTTGGTACAAAGTGGCTTGACTATATATTTAGGAAACAATCAACTTTGAACTAATGTTGGTACAAAGTGGCTTGACTACATTTAGGAAACAACTTTGAACTAATGTTGGTACAAAGTGACTTGACTATACATTTAGGAAACAATTTACTTTGAATTATTGTTGGTACAAAGTGACTTGAGTATACATTTAGGAAACATTCAACTTTGAACTAATGTTGGTACAAAGTGGCTTGACTATACATTTAGGAAACAATCAACTTTGAATTATTGTTGGTACAAAGTGACTGACTATACATTTAGGAAACATTCAACTTTGAACTAATGTTGGTACAAAGTGGCTTGACTATACATTTAGGAAACAATCAACTTTGAACTAATGTTGGTACAAAGTGACTTCACTATACATTTAGGAAACATTCAACTTTGAACTAATGTTGGTACAAAGCGGCTTGACTATACATTTAGGAAACAATCAACTTTGAGCTAATGTTGGTATAAAGTGGCTTGACTATACATTTAGGAAACAATCAACTTTGAACTAATGTTGGTACAAAGTGGCTTGACTATACATTTAGGAAACAATCAACTTTGAACTAATGTTGGTACAAAGTGACTTCACTATACATTTAGGAAACAATCAACTTTGAACTAATGTTGGTACAAAGTGGCTTGACTATACATGTAGGAAACAACTTTGAACTAATTTTGGTACAAAGTGGCTTGACTATACATTTAGGAAACAATCAACTTTGAACTAATGTTGGTACAAAGTGGCTTGACTATACATTTAGGAAACAATCAACTTTGAACTAATGTTGGTACAAAGTGGCTTGACTATACATTTAGGAAACAATCAACTTTGAACTATTGTTGGTACAAGTGGCTTGACTATACATTTAGGAAACAATCAACTTTGAACTAATGTTGGTACAAAGTGGCTTGACTATACATTTAGGAAACATTCAACTTTGGATTATTGTTGGTACAAAGTGACTTGACTATACATTTAGGAAACAACTTTGAATTATTGTTGGTACAAAGTGGCTTGACTATACATTTAGGAAACAATAACTTTGAATTATTGTTGGTACAAAGTGACTTGACTATACATTTAGGAAACAATCAACTTTGAACTAATGTTGATACAAAGTGACTTCACTATACATTTAGGAAACAATCAACTTTGAACTAATGTTGGTACAAAGTGGCTTGACTATACATTTAGGAAACATTCAACTTTGAACTAATGTTGGTACAAAGTGGCTTGACTATACATTTAGGAAACAATCAACTTTGAACTAATGTTGGTACAAAGTGGCTTGACTATACATTTAGGAAACAACTTTGAATTATTGTTGGTACAAAGTGGCTTGACTATACATTTAGGAAACAATCAACTTTGAATTATTGTTGGTACAAAGTGACTTGACTATACATTTAGGAAACATTCAACTTTAAACTAATGTTGGTACAAAGTGGCTTGACTATACATTTAGGAAACAATCAACTTTGAACTAATGTTGGTACAAAGTGACTTGACTATACATTTAGGAAACATTCAACTTGAACTAATGTTGGTACAAAGTGACTTGACTATACATTTAGGAAACATTCAACTTTGAACTAATGTTGGTACAAAGTGGCTTGACTATACATTAGGAAACATTCAACTTTGAACTAATGTTGGTACAAAGTGGCTTGACTATACATTTAGGAAACAATAAAACTTTGAATTATTGTTGGTACAAAGTGACTTCACTATACATTTAGGAAACATTCAACTTTGAACTAATATTGGTACAAAGTGGCTTGACTATACATTTAGGAAACATTCAACTTTGAATTATTGTTGGTACAAAGTGGCTTGACTATACATTTAGGAAACATTCAACTTTGAACTAATGTTGATACAAAGTGACTTGACTATACATTTAGGAAACAACTTTGAATTATTGTTGGTACAAAGTGGCTTGACTATACATTTAGGAAACAACTTTGAATATTGTTGGTACAAAGTGGCTTGAATACAATTTAGGAACAATCAACTTTGAATTATTGTTGGTACAAAGTGACTTGACTATACATTTAGGAAACAACTTTGAACTAATGTTGGTACAAAGTGACTTGACTATACATTTAGGAAACAATCAACTTTGAACTAATGTTGGTACAAAGTGGCTTGACTATACATTTAGGAAACAATCAACTTTGAACTAATGTTGGTACAAAGTGACTTGACTATACATTTAGGAAACATTCAACTTTGAACTAATGTTGGTACAAAGTGGCTTGACTATACATTTAGGAAACAATTAACTTTGAACTAATGTTGTTACAAAGTGGCTTGACTATACATTTAGGAAACAATTAACTTTGAACTAATGTTGGTACAAAGTGACTTCACTATACATTTAGGAAACATTCAACTTTGAACTAATGTTGGTACAAAGTGACTTGACTATACATTTAGGAAACAATCAACTTTGAACTAATGTTGGTACAAAGTGCCTTGACTATACATTTAGGAAACAATTAACTTTGAACTAATGTTGGTACAAAGTGGCTTGACTATACATTTAGGAAACATTCAACTTTGAACTAATGTTGGTACAAAGTGGCTTGACTATACATTTAGGAAACATTCAACTTTGAACTAATGTTGGTACAAAGTGGCTTGACTATACATTTAGGAAACATTCAACTTTGAACTAATGTTGGTACAAAGTGGCTTGACTATACATTTAGGAAACATTCAACTTTGAACTAATGTTGGTACAAAGTGGCTTGACTATACATTTAGGAAACATTCAACTTTGAAATAATGTTGGTACAAAGTGGCTGACTATACATTTAGGAAACATTCAACTTTGAACTAATGTTGGTACAAAGTGGCTTGACTATACATTTAGGAAACATTCAACTTTGAACTAATGTTGGTACAAAGTGACTTGACTATACATTTAGGAAACATTCAACTTTGAACTAATGTTGGTACAAAGTGGCTGACTATACATTTAGGAAACAATTAACTTTGAACTAATGTTGGTACAAAGTGGCTTGACTATACATTTAGGAAACAATTAACTTTGAATTATTGTTGGTACAAAGTGACTTGACTATACATTTAGGAAACAATCAACTTTGAACTAATGTTGGTACAAAGTGGCTTGACTATACATTTAGGAAACAATTAACTTTGAACTAATGTTGGTACAAAGTGGCTTGACTATACATTTAGGAAACAATTAACTTTGAATTATTGTTGGTACAAAGTGACTTGACTATACATTTAGGAAACAATCAACTTTGAACTAATGTTGGTACAAAGTGACTTCACTATACATTTAGGTAAGATTCAACTTTGAACTAATGTTTGTACAAAGTGGCTTCACTATACATTTAGGAAACATTCAACTTTGAACTAATGTCTTGGTGGTACATTCTGACAGGCTGTTATTTGTCCATCTTTTGTCTTGTTGGTACATTCTGACAGGCTGTTATTTATCCAACTCTTGTCTTGTTGCTACATTCTTACAGGCTGCTATTTGTCCAACTCTTGTCTTGTTGCTACATTCTTACAGGCTGCTATTTGTCAACTCTTGCCTTGTTGGTACATTTTGACAGGTTGCTATTTGTCCATCTCTTGTCTTGTTGGTACATTCTGACAGGCTGCTATTTATCCAACTCTGTCTTGTTGGTACATTCTGACAGGCTGTTTTTTTGTCCATCTCTTGTCTTGTTGGTACATTCTGACAGGCTGCTATTTGTCCAACTCTTGTCTTGTTGGTACATTCTGACAGGCTGCTATTTGTCCAACTCTTGTCTTGTTGGTACATTTTGACAGGTTGCTATTTGTCCAACTCTTGTCTTGTTGGTACATTCTGACAGACTGCTATTTGTCCAACTCTTGTCTTGTTGGTACATTCTGACAGGCTGCTATTTGTCCAACCCTTGACTTGTTGGTACATTCTGACAGGTTGCTATTTGTCCAACTCTTGACTTGTTGGTACATTCTGACAGACTGCTATTTGTCCAACTCTTGACTTGTTGGTACATTCTGACAGGCTGCTATTTGTCCAACTCTTGTCTTGTTGTACATTCTGACAGGTTGCTATTTGTCCAACTCTTGTCTTGTTGGTACATTCTGACAGACTGCTATTTGTCCAACTCTTGTCTTGTTGGTACATTCTGACAGGCTGCTATTTGTCCAACCCTTGACTTGTTGGTACATTCTGACAGGTTGCTATTTGTCCAACTCTTGACTTGTTGGTACATTCTGACAGACTGCTATTTGTCCAACTCTTGTCTTGTTGGTACATTCTGACAGGTTGTTATTATCCATGTTACTCGTCCATCTATAACATTGTTATCCTTCTGTCTTGTTGGTACATTCTGACAGGCTGTTATTGTCCATGTTACTCGTCCATCTCTAACATTGTCTTGCCTATCTCAAGCATCTCCTGTCAGCTTGTGGTGTCCAGCCAGTTATCTGATTTGCCCCCAGAACTAGACTTTCAAATACATGGCAGCCTTTAGTTGTTGACCTCTCCATGGACGTTCTGTCTCAGCTGTGTAGCCGCACATGTCGAAGGTCTCAGCTGTGTAGCCGCACCTGTTGATGGTCTCAGCTGTGTAGCCGCACATGTTGTTGGTCTCAGTTGTGTAGCCGCACATTTTGTTGGTCTCAGCTGTGTAGCCGCACATGTCGAAGGTCTCAGCTGTGTAGCCGCACCTGTTGATGGTCTCAGCTGTGTAGCCGCACATGTTGTTGGTCTGAGTTGTGTAGCCGCACATTTTGTTGGTCTCAGCTGTGTAGCCGCACATGTTTGAAGGTCTCAGCTGTGTAGCCGCGCATGTTGAAGGTCTCAGCTGTGAGGCCGCGCATGGACTTTATGTGTTCGTATATTAGAAATAGAGAGACGCACATGGACTTTATGTGTTCGTATATTAGAAATAGAGAGACGCACATGGACTTTATGTGTTCGTATATTAGAAATGAGAGACGCACATGACTTTATGTGTTCGTATATTAGAAATAGAGAGAGGCAGAGGGAGACATGGCTTACCTGCGAGTTGACAGAGCTCGGCACGATCAAGTCACACCACAAACTGCTACTTATATAACAAACCAGTGATCCTGTTTTCTCTGTCATTAGCTCAACTTTCCCCCATTTTGGGACAAATTAGATCCGTCAACATTGTTTGTTGTCCTTACTGAACTTCAACCGTCTGGGTTGTTTGTTTGTTCTAAATGAATAGGAAATTGTTGTGGACTAACTTCAACCGTCTGGGTTTTTTTGTTGTTCTAGATGTTGTGAGGCTCTGCAGTCAGACTAACTTCAAACCGCCTTAGTTGTTTTGTTTGTTCTACATGTTTGACAAGCTGCAGTCAGACTAACTTCAACCGTCTGGGTTGTTTTGTTTATTCTAGATGTGTGAGGAAGCTGCAGTCAGACTAACTTCAACCGTCTGGGTTGTTTTTGTTTTTCTAGATGTGTGGGGAAGCTGCAGTCAGACTAGAGTTCGAACCGTCTTGGTTGTTTTGTTTGTTCTAGATGTGTGAGGAAGCTGCAGTCAGACTACTTCACCGTCTTGTTGTTTTGTTTGTTCTAGATGTGTGAGGAACTTGCAGTCAGACTGGACTTGAACCGTCTGGGTTGTTTTGTTTGTTCAGATGTGTGAGGAAGCTGCAGTCAGACTAACTTCAACCGTCTGGGTTGTTTTGTTTGTTCTAGATGTGTGAGGAAGCTGCAGTCAGACTAACTTCAACCGTCTGGGTTGTTTTGTTTGTTCTAGATGTGTGAGGAAGCTGCAGTCAGACTAACTTCAACCGTCTGGGTTGTTTTGTTTGTTCTAGATGTGTGAGGAAGCTGCAGTCAGACTAACTTCAACCGTCTGGTTGTTTTGTTTGTTCTAGATGTGTGAGGAAGCTGCAGTCAGACTAACTTCAACCGTCTGGGTTGTTTTGTTTGTTCTAGATGTGTGAGGAAGCTGCAGTCAGACTAACTTCAACCGTCTGGGTTGTTTTTGTTGTTCTAGATGTGTGAGGAAGCTGCAGTCAGACTAACTTCAACCGTCTGGGTTGTTTTGTTTGTTCTAGATGTGTGAGGAAGCTGCAGTCAGACTAACTTCAACCGTCTGGGTTGTTTTGTTTGTTCTAGATGTGTGAGGAAGCTGCAGTCAGACTAACTTCAACCGTCTGGGTTGTTTTGTTTGTTCTAGATGTGTGAGGAAGCTGCAGTCAGACTAACTTCAACCGTCTGGGTTGTTTTGTTTGTTCTAGATGTGTGAGGAAGCTGCAGTCAGACTAACTTCAACCGTCTGGGTTGTTTTGTTTGTTCTAGATGTGTGAGGAAGCTGCAGTCAGACTAACTTCAACCGTCTGGGTTGTTTTGTTTGTTCTAGATGAGTGAGGAAGCTGCAGTCAGACTAACTTCAACCGTCTGGGTTGTTTTTGTTTGTTCTAGATGTGTGAGGAAGCTGCAGTCAGACTAACTTCAACCGTCTGGGTTGTTTTGTTTGTTCTAGATGTGTGAGGAAGCTGCAGTCAGACTAACTTCAACCGTCTGGGTTTTTTGTTTGTTCTAGATGTGTGAGGAAGCTGCAGTCAGACTAACTTCAACCGTCTGGGTTGTTTTGTTTGTTCTAGATGTGTGAGGAAGCTGCAGTCAGACTAACTTCAACCGTCTGGGTTGTTTTGTTTGTTCTAGATGTGTGAGGAAGCTGCAGTCAGACTAACGCTGTCGCTTCAACCGTCTGGTTGTTTTGTTTGTTCTAGATGTGTGAGGAAGCTGCAGTCAGACTAACGCTGTCGCTTCAACCGTCTGGGTTGTTTGTTTGTTCTAGATGAGTGAGGAAGCTGCAGTCAGACTAACGCTGTCGCTTCAACCGTCTGGGTTGTTTTGTTTGTTCTAGATGAGTGAGGAAGCTGCAGTCAGACTAACTTCAACCGTCTGGGTTGTTTTGTTTGTTCTAGATGAGTGAGGAAGCTGCAGTCAGACTAACTTCAACCGTCTGGGTTGTTTTTGTTTGTTCTAGATGAGTGAGGAAGCTGCAGTCAGACTAACTTCAACCGTCTGGGTTGTTTTGTTTGTTCTAGATGTGTGAGGAAGCTGCAGTCAGACTAACTTCAACCGTCTGGGTTGTTTTGTTTGTTCTAGATGTGTGAGGAAGCTGCAGTCAGACTAACTTCAACCGTCTGGGTTGTTTTGTTTGTTCTAGATGTGTGAGGAAGCTGCAGTAGACTAACTTCAACCGTCTGGGTTGTTTTGTTTGTTCTAGATGTGTGAGGAAGCTGCAGTCAGACTAACTTCAACCGTCTGGGTTGTTTTGTTTGTTCTAGATGAGTGAGGAAGCTGCAGTCAGACTAACTTCAACCGTCTGGGTTGTTTTTGTTTGTTCTAGATGTGTGAGGAAGCTGCAGTCAGACTAACTTCAACCGTCTGGTTGTTTTTGTTTGTTCTAGATGAGTGAGGAAGCTGCAGTCAGACTAACTTCAACCGTCTGGGTTGTTTTGTTTTGTTCTAGATGTGTGAGGAGCTGCAGTCAGACTAACTTCAACCGTCTGGGTTGTTTTGTTTGTTCTAGATGAGTGAGGAAGCTGCAGTCAGACTAACTTCAACCGTCTGGGTTGTTTTGTTTGTTCTAGATGAGTGAGGAAGCTGCAGTCAGACTAACTTCAACCGTCTGGGTTGTTTTGTTTGTTCTAGATGAGTGAGGAAGCTGCAGTCAGACTAACTTCAACCGTCTGGGTTGTTTTGTTTGTTCTAGATGTGTGAGGAAGCTGCAGTCAGACTAACTTCAACCGTCTGGGTTGTTGTTTGTTCTAGATGTGTGAGGAAGCTGCAGTCAGACTAACTTCAACCGTCTGGGTTGTTTTGTTTGTTCTAGATGTGTGAGGAAGCTGCAGTCAGACTAACGCTGTCGCTTCAACGTCTGGGTTGTTTTGTTTGTTCTAGATGTGTGAGGAAGCTGCAGTCAGACTAACTTCAACCGTCTGGGTTTGTTTTGTTTGTTCTAGATGAGTGAGGAAGCTGCAGTCAGACTAACTTCAACCGTCTGGGTTGTTTTGTTTGTTCTAGATGTGTGGGAAGCTGCAGTCAGACTAACTTCAACCGTCTGGGTTGTTTTGTTTGTTCTAGATGTGTGAGGAAGCTACAGTCAGACTAACTTCAACCGTCTGGGTTGTTTTGTTTGTTCTAGATGTGTGAGGAAGCTGCAGTCAGACTAACGCTGTCGCTTCAACCGTCTGGGTTGTTTTGTTTGTTCTAGATGTGTGAGGAAGCTGCAGTCAGACTAACGCTGTCGCTTCAACCGTCTGGGTTGTTTTGTTTGTTCTAGATGTGTGAGGAAGCTGCAGTCAGACTAACGCTGTCGCTTCAACCGTCTGGGTTGTTTTTTTGTTCTAGATGTGTGAGGAAGCTGCAGTCAGACTAACGCTGTCGCTTCAACCGTCTGGGTTGTTTTGTTTGTTCTAGATGTGTGAGGAAGCTGCAGTCAGACTAACGTTGTCGCTTCAACCGTCTGGGTTGTTTTGTTTGTTCTAGATGAGTGAGGAAGCTGCAGTCAGACTAACGCTGTCGCTTCAACCGTCTGGGTTGTTTTGTTTGTTCTAGATGTGTGAGGAAGCTGCAGTCAGACTAACGCTGTCGCTTCAACCGTCTGGGTTGTTTTGTTTGTTCTAGATGTGTGAGGAAGCTGCAGTCAGACTAACGTTGTCGCTTCAACCGTCTGGGTTGTTTTGTTTGTTCTAGATGTGTGAGGAAGCTGCAGTCAGACTAACGTTGTCGCTTCAACCGTCTGGGTTGTTTTGTTTGTTCTAGATGTGTGAGGAAGCTGCAGTCAGACTAACGCTGTCGCTTCAACCGTCTGGTTTGTTTTGTTGTTCTAGATGTGTGAGGAAGCTGCAGTCAGACTAACGCTGTCGCTTCAACCGTCTGGGTTGTTTTGTTTGTTCTAGATGTGTGAGGAAGCTGCAGTCAGACTAACGCTGTCGCTTCAACCGTCTGGGTTGTTTTGTTTGTTCTAGATGTGTGAGGAAGCTGCAGTCAGACTAACGCTGTCGCTTCAACCGTCTGGGTTGTTTTGTTTGTTCTAGATGTGTGAGGAAGCTGCAGTCAGACTAACGTTGTCGCTTCAACCGTCTGGGTTGTTTTGTTTGTTCTAGATGTGTGAGGAGCTGCAGTCAGACTAACGCTGTCGCTTCAACCGTCTGGGTTGTTTTGTTTGTTCTAGATGTGTGAGGAAGCTGCAGTCAGACTAACGTTGTCGCTTCAACCGTCTGGGTTGTTTTGTTTGTTCTAGATGTGTGAGGAAGCTGCAGTCAGACTAACGCTGTCGCTTCAACCGTCTGGGTTGTTTTTGTTTGTTCTAGATGTGTGAGGAAGCTGCAGTCAGACTAACGCTGTCGCTTCAACCGTCTGGGTTGTTTTGTTTGTTCTAGATGTGTGAGGAAGCTGCAGTCAGACTAACGCTGTCGCTTCAACCGTCTGGGTTGTTTTGTTTGTTCTAGATGTGTGAGGAAGCTGCAGTCAGACTAACGCTGTCGCTTCAACCGTCTGGGTTGTTTTGTTTGTTCTAGATGTGTGAGGAAGCTGCAGTCAGACTAACGCTGTCGCTTCAACCGTCTGGGTTGTTTTGTTTGTTCTAGATGTGTGAGGAAGCTGCAGTCAGACTAACGCTGTCGCTTCAACCGTCTGGGTTGTTTTGTTTGTTCTAGATGTGTGAGGAAGCTGCAGTCAGACTAACGTTGTCGCTTCAACCGTCTGGGTTGTTTTGTTTGTTCTAGATGTGTGAGGAAGCTGCAGTCAGACTAACGCTGTCGCTTCAACCGTCTGGGTTGTTTTGTTTGTTCTAGATGTGTGAGGAAGCTGCAGTCAGACTAACGCTGTCGCTTCAACCGTCTGGGTTGTTTTGTTTGTTCTAGATGTGTGAGGAAGCTGCAGTCAGACTAACGCTGTCGCTTCAACCGTCTGGGTTGTTTTGTTTGTTCTAGATGTGTGAGGAAGCTGCAGTCAGACTAACGCTGTCGCTTCAACCGTCTGGGTTGTTTTGTTTGTTCTAGATGTGTGAGGAAGCTGCAGTCAGACTAACGCTGTCGCTTCAACCGTCTGGGTTGTTTTGTTTGTTCTAGATGAGTGAGGAAGCTGCAGTCAGACTAACGCTGTCGCTTCAACCGTCTGGGTTGTTTTGTTTGTTCTAGATGAGTGAGGAAGCTGCAGTCAGACTAACGCTGTCGCTTCAACCGTCTGGGTTGTTTTGTTTGTTCTAGATGTGTGAGGAAGCTGCAGTCAGACTAACGCTGTCGCTTCAACCGTCTGGGTTGTTTTGTTTGTTCTAGATGAGTGAGGAAGCTGCAGTCAGACTAACGCTGTCGCTTCAACCGTCTGGGTTGTTTTGTTTGTTCTAGATGAGTGAGGAAGCTGCAGTCAGACTAACGCTGTCGCTTCAACCGTCTGGGTTGTTTTGTTTGTTCTAGATGTGTGAGGAAGCTGCAGTCAGACTAACGCTGTCGCTTCAACCGTCTGGGTTGTTTTGTTTGTTCTAGATGTGTGAGGAAGCTGCAGTCAGACTAACGCTGTCGCTTCAACCGTCTGGGTTGTTTTGTTTGTTCTAGATGTGTGAGGAAGCTGCAGTCAGACTAACGCTGTCGCTTCAACCGTCTGGGTTGTTTTGTTTGTTCTAGATGAGTGAGGAAGCTGCAGTCAGACTAACGCTGTCGCTTCAACCGTCTGGGTTGTTTTGTTTGTTCTAGATGTGTGAGGAAGCTGCAGTCAGACTAACGCTGTCGCTTCAACCGTCTGGGTTGTTTTGTTTGTTCTAGATGTGTGAGGAAGCTGCAGTCAGACTAACGCTGTCGCTTCAACCGTCTGGGTTGTTTTGTTTGTTCTAGATGAGTGAGGAAGCTGCAGTCAGACTAACGCTGTCGCTTCAACCGTCTGGGTTGTTTTGTTTGTTCTAGATGAGTGAGGAAGCTGCAGTCAGACTAACGCTGTCGCTTCAACCGTCTGGGTTGTTTTGTTTGTTCTAGATGTGTGAGGAAGCTGCAGTCAGACTAACGCTGTCGCTTCAACCGTCTGGGTTGTTTTGTTTGTTCTAGATGTGTGAGGAAGCTGCAGTCAGACTAACGCTGTCGCTTCAACCGTCTGGTTGTTTTGTTTGTTCTAGATGAGTGAGGAAGCTGCAGTCAGACTAACGCTGTCGCTTCAACCGTCTGGGTTGTTTTGTTTGTTCTAGATGAGTGAGGAAGCTGCAGTCAGACTAACGCTGTCGCTTCAACCGTCTGGGTTGTTTTGTTTGTTCTAGATGTGTGAGGAAGCTGCAGTCAGACTAACGCTGTCGCTTCAACCGTCTGGGTTGTTTTGTTTGTTCTAGATGAGTGAGGAAGCTGCAGTCAGACTAACGCTGTCGCTTCAACCGTCTGGGTTGTTTTGTTTGTTCTAAATGAGTGAGGAAGCTGCAGTCAGACTAACGCTGTCGCTTCAACCGTCTGGTTGTTTTGTTTGTTCTAGATGTGTGAGGAAGCTGCAGTCAGACTAACGCTGTCGCTTCAACCGTCTGGGTTGTTTTGTTTGTTCTAGATGTGTGAGGAAGCTGCAGTCAGACTAACGCTGTCGCTTCAACCGTCTGGGTTGTTTTGTTTGTTCTAGATGAGTGAGGAAGCTGCAGTCAGACTAACGCTGTCGCTTCAACCGTCTGGGTTGTTTTGTTTGTTCTATATGAGTGAGGAAGCTGCAGTCAGACTAACGCTGTCGCTTCAACCGTCTGGGTTGTTTTGTTTGTTCTAGATGAGTGAGGAAGCTGCAGTCAGACTAACGCTGTCGCTTCAACCGTCTGGGTTGTTTTGTTTGTTCTAGATGAGTGAGGAAGCTGCAGTCAGACTAACGCTGTCGCTTCAACCGTCTGGGTTGTTTTGTTTGTTCTAGATGAGTGAGGAAGCTGCAGTCAGACTAACGCTGTCGCTTCAACCGTCTGGGTTGTTTTGTTTGTTCTAATGAGTGAGGAAGCTGCAGTCAGACTAACGCTGTCGCTTCAACCGTCTGGGTTGTTTTGTTTGTTCTAGATGTGTGAGGAAGCTGCAGTCAGACTAACGCTGTCGCTTCAACCGTCTGGGTTGTTTTGTTTGTTCTAGATGTGTGAGGAAGCTGCAGTCAGACTAACGCTGTCGCTTCAACCGTCTGGGTTGTTTTGTTTGTTCTAGATGTGTGAGGAAGCTGCAGTCAGACTAACGCTGTCGCTTCAACCGTCTGGGTTGTTTTGTTTGTTCTAGATGTGTGAGGAAGCTGCAGTCAGACTAACGCTGTCGCTTCAACCGTCTGGGTTGTTTTGTTTGTTCTAAATGTGTGAGGAAGCTGCAGTCAGACTAACGCTGTCGCTTCAACCGTCTGGGTTGTTTTGTTTGTTCTAGATGTGTGAGGAAGCTGCAGTCAGACTAACGCTGTCGCTTCAACCGTCTGGGTTGTTTTGTTTGTTCTAGATGAGTGAGGAAGCTGCAGTCAGACTAACGCTGTCGCTTCAACCGTCTGGGTTGTTTTGTTTGTTCTAGATGAGTGAGGAAGCTGCAGTCAGACTAACGCTGTCGCTTCAACCGTCTGGGTTGTTTTGTTTGTTCTAGATGTGTGAGGAAGCTGCAGTCAGACTAACGCTGTCGCTTCAACCGTCTGGGTTGTTTTGTTTGTTCTAGATGTGTGAGGAAGCTGCAGTCAGACTAACGCTGTCGCTTCAACCGTCTGGGTTGTTTTGTTTGTTCTAGATGTGTGAGGAAGCTGCAGTCAGACTAACGCTGTCGCTTCAACCGTCTGGGTTGTTTTGTTTGTTCTAGATGTGTGAGGAAGCTGCAGTCAGACTAACGCTGTCGCTTCAACCGTCTGGGTTGTTTTGTTTGTTCTAGATGTGTGAGGAAGCTGCAGTCAGACTAACGCTGTCGCTTCAACCGTCTGGGTTGTTTTGTTTGTTCTAGATGAGTGAGGAAGCTGCAGTCAGACTAACGCTGTCGCTTCAACCGTCTGGGTTGTTTTGTTTGTTCTAGATGTGTGAGGAAGCTGCAGTCAGACTAACGCTGTCGCTTCAACCGTCTGGGTTGTTTTGTTTGTTCTAGATGTGTGAGGAAGCTGCAGTCAGACTAACGCTGTCGCTTCAACCGTCTGGGTTGTTTTGTTTGTTCTAGATGTGTGAGGAAGCTGCAGTCAGACTAACGCTGTCGCTTCAACCGTCTGGGTTGTTTTGTTTGTTCTAGATGTGTGAGGAAGCTGCAGTCAGACTAACGCTGTCGCTTCAACCGTCTGGGTTGTTTTGTTTGTTCTAGATGTGTGAGGAAGCTGCAGTCAGACTAACGCTGTCGCTTCAACCGTCTGGGTTGTTTTGTTTGTTCTAGATGTGTGAGGAAGCTGCAGTCAGACTAACGCTGTCGCTTCAACCGTCTGGGTTGTTTTGTTTGTTCTAGATGTGTGAGGAAGCTGCAGTCAGACTAACGCTGTCGCTTCAACCGTCTGGGTTGTTTTTGTTTGTTCTAGATGTGTGAGGAAGCTGCAGTCAGACTAACGCTGTCGCTTCAACCGTCTGGGTTGTTTTGTTTGTTCTAGATGTGTGAGGAAGCTGCAGTCAGACTAACGCTGTCGCTTCAACCGTCTGGGTTGTTTTGTTTGTTCTAGATGTGTGAGGAAGCTGCAGTCAGACTAACGCTGTCGCTTCAACCGTCTGGGTTGTTTTGTTTGTTCTAGATGTGTGAGGAAGCTGCAGTCAGACTAACGCTGTCGCTTCAACCGTCTGGGTTGTTTTGTTTGTTCTAGATGTGTGAGGAAGCTGCAGTCAGACTAACGCTGTCGCTTCAACCGTCTGGGTTGTTTTGTTTGTTCTAGATGTGTGAGGAAGCTGCAGTCAGACTAACGCTGTCGCTTCAACCGTCTGGGTTGTTTTTGTTTGTTCTAGATGTGTGAGGAAGCTGCAGTCAGACTAACGCTGTCGCTTCAACCGTCTGGGTTGTTTTGTTTGTTCTAGATGAGTGAGGAAGCTGCAGTCAGACTAACGCTGTCGCTTCAACCGTCTGGGTTGTTTTGTTTGTTCTAGATGTGTGAGGAAGCTGCAGTCAGACTAACGCTGTCGCTTCAACCGTCTGGGTTGTTTTGTTTGTTCTAGATGTGTGAGGAAGCTGCAGTCAGACTAACGTTGTCGCTTCAACCGTCTGGGTTGTTTTGTTTGTTCTAGATGTGTGAGGAAGCTGCAGTCAGACTAACGCTGTCGCTTCAACCGTCTGGGTTGTTTTGTTTGTTCTAGATGAGTGAGGAAGCTGCAGTCAGACTAACGCTGTCGCTTCAACCGTCTGGGTTGTTTTGTTTGTTCTAGATGTGTGAGGAAGCTGCAGTCAGACTAACGCTGTCGCTTCAACCGTCTGGGTTGTTTTGTTTGTTCTAGATGTGTGAGGAAGCTGCAGTCAGACTAACGCTGTCGCTTCAACCGTCTGGGTTGTTTTGTTTGTTCTAGATGTGTGAGGAAGCTGCAGTCAGACTAACGCTGTCGCTTCAACCGTCTGGGTTGTTTTTGTTTGTTCTAGATGAGTGAGGAAGCTGCAGTCAGACTAACGCTGTCGCTTCAACCGTCTGGGTTGTTTTGTTTGTTCTAGATGAGTGAGGAAGCTGCAGTCAGACTAACGCTGTCGCTTCAACCGTCTGGGTTGTTTTGTTTGTTCTAGATGTGTGAGGAAGCTGCAGTCAGACTAACGCTGTCGCTTCAACCGTCTGGGTTGTTTTGTTTGTTCTAGATGTGTGAGGAAGCTGCAGTCAGACTAACGCTGTCGCTTCAACCGTCTGGGTTGTTTTGTTTGTTCTAGATGAGTGAGGAAGCTGCAGTCAGACTAACGCTGTCGCTTCAACCGTCTGGGTTGTTTTGTTTGTTCTAGATGAGTGAGGAAGCTGCAGTCAGACTAACGCTGTCGCTTCAACCGTCTGGGTTGTTTTGTTTGTTCTAGATGAGTGAGGAAGCTGCAGTCAGACTAACGCTGTCGCTTCAACCGTCTGGGTTGTTTTGTTTGTTCTAGATGAGTGAGGAAGCTGCAGTCAGACTAACGCTGTCGCTTCAACCGTCTGGGTTGTTTTGTTTGTTCTAGATGAGTGAGGAAGCTGCAGTCAGACTAACGCTGTCGCTTCAACCGTCTGGGTTGTTTTGTTTGTTCTAAATGAGTGAGGAAGCTGCAGTCAGACTAACGCTGTCGCTTCAACCGTCTGGGTTGTTTTGTTTGTTCTAGATGAGTGAGGAAGCTGCAGTCAGACTAACGCTGTCGCTTCAACCGTCTGGGTTGTTTTGTTTGTTCTAGATGTGTGAGGAAGCTGCAGTCAGACTAACGCTGTCGCTTCAACCGTCTGGGTTGTTTTGTTTGTTCTAGATGTGTGAGGAAGCTGCAGTCAGACTAACGCTGTCGCTTCAACCGTCTGGGTTGTTTTGTTTGTTCTAGATGAGTGAGGAAGCTGCAGTCAGACTAACGCTGTCGCTTCAACCGTCTGGGTTGTTTTGTTTGTTCTAAATGAGTGAGGAAGCTGCAGTCAGACTAACGCTGTCGCTTCAACCGTCTGGGTTGTTTTGTTTTGTTCTAGATGAGTGAGGAAGCTGCAGTCAGACTAACGCTGTCGCTTCAACCGTCTGGTTGTTTTGTTTGTTCTAAATGAGTGAGGAAGCTGCAGTCAGACTAACGCTGTCGCTTCAACCGTCTGGGTTGTTTTGTTTGTTCTAAATGAGTGAGGAAGCTGCAGTCAGACTAACGCTGTCGCTTCAACCGTCTGGGTTGTTTTGTTTGTTCTAGATGTGTGAGGAAGCTGCAGTCAGACTAACGCTGTCGCTTCAACCGTCTGGGTTGTTTTGTTTGTTCTAGATGTGTGAGGAAGCTGCAGTCAGACTAACGCTGTCGCTTCAACCGTCTGGGTTGTTTTGTTTGTTCTAGATGTGTGAGGAAGCTGCAGTCAGACTAACGCTGTCGCTTCAACCGTCTGGGTTGTTTTGTTTGTTCTAGATGTGTGAGGAAGCTGCAGTCAGACTAACGCTGTCGCTTCAACCGTCTGGGTTGTTTTGTTTGTTCTAATGTGTGAGGAAGCTGCAGTCAGACTAACGCTGTCGCTTCAACCGTCTGGGTTGTTTTGTTTGTTCTAGATGTGTGAGGAAGCTGCAGTCAGACTAACGCTGTCGCTTCAACCGTCTGGGTTGTTTTGTTTGTTCTAGATGTGTGAGGAAGCTGCAGTCAGACTAACGCTGTCGCTTCAACCGTCTGGGTTGTTTTGTTTGTTCTAGATGAGTGAGGAAGCTGCAGTCAGACTAACGCTGTCGCTTCAACCGTCTGGGTTGTTTTGTTTGTTCTAGATGTGTGAGGAAGCTGCAGTCAGACTAACGCTGTCGCTTCAACCGTCTGGGTTGTTTTGTTTGTTCTAGATGAGTGAGGAAGCTGCAGTCAGACTAACGCTGTCGCTTCAACCGTCTGGGTTGTTTTGTTTGTTCTAAATGTGTGAGGAAGCTGCAGTCAGACTAACGCTGTCGCTTCAACCGTCTGGGTTGTTTTGTTTGTTCTAGATGTGTGAGGAAGCTGCAGTCAGACTAACGCTGTCGCTTCAACCGTCTGGGTTGTTTTGTTTGTTCTAGATGTGTGAGGAAGCTGCAGTCAGACTAACGCTGTCGCTTCAACCGTCTGGGTTGTTTTGTTTGTTCTAATGAGTGAGGAAGCTGCAGTCAGACTAACGCTGTCGCTTCAACCGTCTGGGTTGTTTTGTTTGTTCTAGATGAGTGAGGAAGCTGCAGTCAGACTAACGCTGTCGCTTCAACCGTCTGGGTTGTTTTGTTTGTTCTAGATGAGTGAGGAAGCTGCAGTCAGACTAACGCTGTCGCTTCAACCGTCTGGGTTGTTTTGTTTGTTCTAGATGAGTGAGGAAGCTGCAGTCAGACTAACGCTGTCGCTTCAACCGTCTGGGTTGTTTTTGTTTGTTCTAGATGAGTGAGGAAGCTGCAGTCAGACTAACGCTGTCGCTTCAACCGTCTGGGTTGTTTTGTTTGTTCTAGATGAGTGAGGAAGCTGCAGTCAGACTAACGCTGTCGCTTCAACCGTCTGGGTTGTTTTGTTTGTTCTAGATGTGTGAGGAAGCTGCAGTCAGACTAACGCTGTCGCTTCAACCGTCTGGGTTGTTTTGTTTGTTCTAGATGTGTGAGGAAGCTGCAGTCAGACTAACGCTGTCGCTTCAACCGTCTGGGTTGTTTTGTTTGTTCTAGATGTGTGAGGAAGCTGCAGTCAGACTAACGCTGTCGCTTCAACCGTCTGGGTTGTTTTGTTTGTTCTAGATGTGTGAGGAAGCTGCAGTCAGACTAACGCTGTCGCTTCAACCGTCTGGGTTGTTTTGTTTGTTCTAGATGTGTGAGGAAGCTGCAGTCAGACTAACGCTGTCGCTTCAACCGTCTGGGTTGTTTTGTTTGTTCTAGATGTGTGAGGAAGCTGCAGTCAGACTAACGCTGTCGCTTCAACCGTCTGGGTTGTTTTGTTTGTTCTAGATGTGTGAGGAAGCTGCAGTCAGACTAACGCTGTCGCTTCAACCGTCTGGGTTGTTTTGTTTGTTCTAGATGTGTGAGGAAGCTGCAGTCAGACTAACGCTGTCGCTTCAACCGTCTGGGTTGTTTTGTTTGTTCTAGATGTGTGAGGAAGCTGCAGTCAGACTAACGCTGTCGCTTCAACCGTCTGGGTTGTTTTGTTTGTTCTAGATGTGTGAGGAAGCTGCAGTCAGACTAACGCTGTCGCTTCAACCGTCTGGGTTGTTTTGTTTGTTCTAGATGTGTGAGGAAGCTGCAGTCAGACTAACGCTGTCGCTTCAACCGTCTGGGTTGTTTTGTTTGTTCTAGATGTGTGAGGAAGCTGCAGTCAGACTAACGTTGTCGCTTCAACCGTCTGGGTTGTTTTGTTTGTTCTAGATGAGTGAGGAAGCTGCAGTCAGACTAACGCTGTCGCTTCAACCGTCTGGGTTGTTTTGTTTGTTCTAGATGTGTGAGGAAGCTGCAGTCAGACTAACGCTGTCGCTTCAACCGTCTGGGTTGTTTTGTTTGTTCTAGATGTGTGAGGAAGCTGCAGTCAGACTAACGCTGTCGCTTCAACCGTCTGGGTTGTTTTGTTTGTTCTAGATGTGTGAGGAAGCTGCAGTCAGACTAACGTGTCGCTTCAACCGTCTGGGTTGTTTTGTTTGTTCTAGATGTGTGAGGAAGCTGCAGTCAGACTAACGTTGTCGCTTCAACCGTCTGGGTTGTTTTGTTTGTTCTAGATGTGTGAGGAAGCTGCAGTCAGACTAACGCTGTCGCTTCAACCGTCTGGGTTGTTTTGTTTGTTCTAGATGTGTGAGGAAGCTGCAGTCAGACTAACGCTGTCGCTTCAACCGTCTGGGTTGTTTTGTTTGTTCTAGATGTGTGAGGAAGCTGCAGTCAGACTAACGCTGTCGCTTCAACCGTCTGGGTTGTTTTGTTTGTTCTAGATGTGTGAGGAAGCTGCAGTCAGACTAACGCTGTCGCTTCAACCGTCTGGGTTGTTTTGTTTGTTCTAGATGTGTGAGGAAGCTGCAGTCAGACTAACGCTGTCGCTTCAACCGTCTGGGTTGTTTTGTTTGTTCTAGATGTGTGAGGAAGCTGCAGTCAGACTAACGTTGTCGCTTCAACCGTCTGGGTTGTTTTGTTTGTTCTAGATGTGTGAGGAAGCTGCAGTCAGACTAACGCTGTCGCTTCAACCGTCTGGGTTGTTTTGTTTGTTCTAGATGTGTGAGGAAGCTGCAGTCAGACTAACGCTGTCGCTTCAACCGTCTGGGTTGTTTTGTTTGTTCTAGATGTGTGAGGAAGCTGCAGTCAGACTAACGCTGTCGCTTCAACCGTCTGGGTTGTTTTGTTTGTTCTAGATGAGTGAGGAAGCTGCAGTCAGACTAACGCTGTCGCTTCAACCGTCTGGGTTGTTTTGTTTGTTCTAGATGAGTGAGGAAGCTGCAGTCAGACTAACGCTGTCGCTTCAACCGTCTGGGTTGTTTTGTTTGTTCTAGATGTGTGAGGAAGCTGCAGTCAGACTAACGTTGTCGCTTCAACCGTCTGGGTTGTTTTGTTTGTTCTAGATGTGTGAGGAAGCTGCAGTCAGACTAACGCTGTCGCTTCAACCGTCTGGGTTGTTTTGTTTGTTCTAGATGAGTGAGGAAGCTGCAGTCAGACTAACGCTGTCGCTTCAACCGTCTGGGTTGTTTTGTTTGTTCTAGATGTGTGAGGAAGCTGCAGTCAGACTAACGCTGTCGCTTCAACCGTCTGGGTTGTTTTGTTTGTTCTAGATGAGTGAGGAAGCTGCAGTCAGACTAACGCTGTCGCTTCAACCGTCTGGGTTGTTTTGTTTGTTCTAGATGTGTGAGGAAGCTGCAGTCAGACTAACGCTGTCGCTTCAACCGTCTGGGTTGTTTTGTTTGTTCTAGATGAGTGAGGAAGCTGCAGTCAGACTAACGCTGTCGCTTCAACCGTCTGGGTTGTTTTGTTTGTTCTAGATGAGTGAGGAAGCTGCAGTCAGACTAACGCTGTCGCTTCAACCGTCTGGGTTGTTTTGTTTGTTCTAGATGAGTGAGGAAGCTGCAGTCAGACTAACGCTGTCGCTTCAACCGTCTGGGTTGTTTTGTTTGTTCTAGATGAGTGAGGAAGCTGCAGTCAGACTAACGCTGTCGCTTCAACCGTCTGGGTTGTTTTGTTTGTTCTAGATGAGTGAGGAAGCTGCAGTCAGACTAACGCTGTCGCTTCAACCGTCTGGGTTGTTTTGTTTGTTCTAGATGAGTGAGGAAGCTGCAGTCAGACTAACGCTGTCGCTTCAACCGTCTGGGTTGTTTTGTTTGTTCTAGATGTGTGAGGAAGCTGCAGTCAGACTAACGCTGTCGCTTCAACCGTCTGGGTTGTTTTGTTTGTTCTAGATGTGTGAGGAAGCTGCAGTCAGACTAACGCTGTCGCTTCAACCGTCTGGGTTGTTTTGTTTGTTCTAGATGTGTGAGGAAGCTGCAGTCAGACTAACGCTGTCGCTTCAACCGTCTGGGTTGTTTTGTTTGTTCTAGATGTGTGAGGAAGCTGCAGTCAGACTAACGCTGTCGCTTCAACCGTCTGGGTTGTTTTGTTTGTTCTAGATGTGTGAGGAAGCTGCAGTCAGACTAACGCTGTCGCTTCAACCGTCTGGGTTGTTTTGTTTGTTCTAGATGTGTGAGGAAGCTGCAGTCAGACTAACGTTGTCGCTTCAACCGTCTGGGTTGTTTTGTTTGTTCTAGATGAGTGAGGAAGCTGCAGTCAGACTAACGCTGTCGCTTCAACCGTCTGGGTTGTTTTGTTTGTTCTAGATGTGTGAGGAAGCTGCAGTCAGACTAACGCTGTCGCTTCAACCGTCTGGGTTGTTTTGTTTGTTCTAGATGTGTGAGGAAGCTGCAGTCAGACTAACGCTGTCGCTTCAACCGTCTGGGTTGTTTTGTTTGTTCTAGATGTGTGAGGAAGCTGCAGTCAGACTAACGTTGTCGCTTCAACCGTCTGGGTTGTTTTGTTTGTTCTAGATGTGTGAGGAAGCTGCAGTCAGACTAACGCTGTCGCTTCAACCGTCTGGGTTGTTTTGTTTGTTCTAGATGTGTGAGGAAGCTGCAGTCAGACTAACGCTGTCGCTTCAACCGTCTGGGTTGTTTTGTTTGTTCTAGATGTGTGAGGAAGCTGCAGTCAGACTAACGCTGTCGCTTCAACCGTCTGGGTTGTTTTGTTTGTTCTAGATGTGTGAGGAAGCTGCAGTCAGACTAACGCTGTCGCTTCAACCGTCTGGGTTGTTTTGTTTGTTCTAGATGTGTGAGGAAGCTGCAGTCAGACTAACGCTGTCGCTTCAACCGTCTGGGTTGTTTTGTTTGTTCTAGATGTGTGAGGAAGCTGCAGTCAGACTAACGCTGTCGCTTCAACCGTCTGGGTTGTTTTGTTTGTTCTAGATGTGTGAGGAAGCTGCAGTCAGACTAACGTTGTCGCTTCAACCGTCTGGGTTGTTTTGTTTGTTCTAGATGTGTGAGGAAGCTGCAGTCAGACTAACGCTGTCGCTTCAACCGTCTGGGTTGTTTTGTTTGTTCTAGATGTGTGAGGAAGCTGCAGTCAGACTAACGCTGTCGCTTCAACCGTCTGGGTTGTTTTGTTTGTTCTAGATGTGTGAGGAAGCTGCAGTCAGACTAACGCTGTCGCTTCAACCGTCTGGGTTGTTTTGTTTGTTCTAGATGAGTGAGGAAGCTGCAGTCAGACTAACGCTGTCGCTTCAACCGTCTGGGTTGTTTTGTTTGTTCTAGATGAGTGAGGAAGCTGCAGTCAGACTAACGCTGTCGCTTCAACCGTCTGGGTTGTTTTGTTTGTTCTAGATGTGTGAGGAAGCTGCAGTCAGACTAACGTTGTCGCTTCAACCGTCTGGGTTGTTTTGTTTGTTCTAGATGTGTGAGGAAGCTGCAGTCAGACTAACGGTTTCGCTTCAACCGTCTGGGTTGTTTTGTTTGTTCTAGATGAGTGAGGAAGCTGCAGTCAGACTAACGCTGTCGCTTCAACCGTCTGGGTTGTTTTGTTTGTTCTAGATGTGTGAGGAAGCTGCAGTCAGACTAACGCTGTCGCTTCAACCGTCTGGGTTGTTTTGTTTGTTCTAGATGAGTGAGGAAGCTGCAGTCAGACTAACGCTGTCGCTTCAACCGTCTGGGTTGTTTTGTTTGTTCTAGATGTGTGAGGAAGCTGCAGTCAGACTAACGCTGTCGCTTCAACCGTCTGGGTTGTTTTGTTTGTTCTAGATGAGTGAGGAAGCTGCAGTCAGACTAACGCTGTCGCTTCAACCGTCTGGGTTGTTTTGTTTGTTCTAGATGAGTGAGGAAGCTGCAGTCAGACTAACGCTGTCGCTTCAACCGTCTGGGTTGTTTTGTTTGTTCTAGATGAGTGAGGAAGCTGCAGTCAGACTAACGCTGTCGCTTCAACCGTCTGGGTTGTTTTGTTTGTTCTAGATGAGTGAGGAAGCTGCAGTCAGACTAACGCTGTCGCTTCAACCGTCTGGGTTGTTTTGTTTGTTCTAAATGAGTGAGGAAGCTGCAGTCAGACTAACGCTGTCGCTTCAACCGTCTGGGTTGTTTTGTTTGTTCTAAATGAGTGAGGAAGCTGCAGTCAGACTAACGCTGTCGCTTCAACCGTCTGGTTGTTTTGTTTGTTCTAGATGAGTGAGGAAGCTGCAGTCAGACTAACGCTGTCGCTTCAACCGTCTGGGTTGTTTTGTTTGTTCTAGATGAGTGAGGAAGCTGCAGTCAGACTAACGCTGTCGCTTCAACCGTCTGGGTTGTTTTGTTTGTTCTAAATGAGTGAGGAAGCTGCAGTCAGACTAACGCTGTCGCTTCAACCGTCTGGGTTGTTTTGTTTGTTCTAATGAGTGAGGAAGCTGCAGTCAGACTAACGCTGTCGCTTCAACCGTCTGGGTTGTTTTGTTTGTTCTAGATGTGTGAGGAAGCTGCAGTCAGACTAACGCTGTCGCTTCAACCGTCTGGGTTGTTTTGTTTGTTCTAGATGTGTGAGGAAGCTGCAGTCAGACTAACGCTGTCGCTTCAACCGTCTGGGTTGTTTTGTTTGTTCTAAATGAGTGAGGAAGCTGCAGTCAGACTAACGCTGTCGCTTCAACCGTCTGGGTTGTTTTGTTTGTTCTAGATGAGTGAGGAAGCTGCAGTCAGACTAACGCTGTCGCTTCAACCGTCTGGGTTGTTTTGTTTGTTCTAAATGAGTGAGGAAGCTGCAGTCAGACTAACGCTGTCGCTTCAACCGTCTGGGTTGTTTTGTTTGTTCTAGATGAGTGAGGAAGCTGCAGTCAGACTAACGCTGTCGCTTCAACCGTCTGGGTTGTTTTGTTTGTTCTAAATGAGTGAGGAAGCTGCAGTCAGACTAACGCTGTCGCTTCAACCGTCTGGGTTGTTTTGTTTGTTCTAAATGAGTGAGGAAGCTGCAGTCAGACTAACGCTGTCGCTTCAACCGTCTGGGTTGTTTTGTTTGTTCTAGATGTGTGAGGAAGCTGCAGTCAGACTAACGCTGTCGCTTCAACCGTCTGGGTTGTTTTGTTTGTTCTAGATGTGTGAGGAAGCTGCAGTCAGACTAACGCTGTCGCTTCAACCGTCTGGGTTGTTTTGTTTGTTCTAGATGTGTGAGGAAGCTGCAGTCAGACTAACGCTGTCGCTTCAACCGTCTGGGTTGTTTTGTTTGTTCTAGATGTGTGAGGAAGCTGCAGTCAGACTAACGCTGTCGCTTCAACCGTCTGGGTTGTTTTGTTTGTTCTAGATGTGTGAGGAAGCTGCAGTCAGACTAACGCTGTCGCTTCAACCGTCTGGGTTGTTTTGTTTGTTCTAAATGAGTGAGGAAGCTGCAGTCAGACTAACGCTGTCGCTTCAACCGTCTGGGTTGTTTTGTTTGTTCTAGATGTGTGAGGAAGCTGCAGTCAGACTAACGCTGTCGCTTCAACCGTCTGGGTTGTTTTGTTTGTTCTAAATGTGTGAGGAAGCTGCAGTCAGACTAACGCTGTCGCTTCAACCGTCTGGGTTGTTTTGTTTGTTCTAAATGTGTGAGGAAGCTGCAGTCAGACTAACGCTGTCGCTTCAACCGTCTGGGTTGTTTTGTTTGTTCTAAATGTGTGAGGAAGCTGCAGTCAGACTAACGCTGTCGCTTCAACCGTCTGGGTTGTTTTGTTTGTTCTAGATGAGTGAGGAAGCTGCAGTCAGACTAACGCTGTCGCTTCAACCGTCTGGGTTGTTTTGTTTGTTCTAGATGTGTGAGGAAGCTGCAGTCAGACTAACGCTGTCGCTTCAACCGTCTGGGTTGTTTTGTTTGTTCTAGATGTGTGAGGAAGCTGCAGTCAGACTAACGCTGTCGCTTCAACCGTCTGGGTTGTTTTGTTTGTTCTAGATGTGTGAGGAAGCTGCAGTCAGACTAACGCTGTCGCTTCAACCGTCTGGGTTGTTTTGTTTGTTCTAGATGAGTGAGGAAGCTGCAGTCAGACTAACGCTGTCGCTTCAACCGTCTGGGTTGTTTTGTTTGTTCTAGATGTGTGAGGAAGCTGCAGTCAGACTAACGCTGTCGCTTCAACCGTCTGGGTTGTTTTGTTTGTTCTAGATGTGTGAGGAAGCTGCAGTCAGACTAACGCTGTCGCTTCAACCGTCTGGGTTGTTTTGTTTGTTCTAAATGTGTGAGGAAGCTGCAGTCAGACTAACGCTGTCGCTTCAACCGTCTGGGTTGTTTTGTTTGTTCTAGATGTGTGAGGAAGCTGCAGTCAGACTAACGCTGTCGCTTCAACCGTCTGGGTTGTTTTGTTTGTTCTAGATGTGTGAGGAAGCTGCAGTCAGACTAACGCTGTCGCTTCAACCGTCTGGGTTGTTTTGTTTGTTCTAGATGTGTGAGGAAGCTGCAGTCAGACTAACGCTGTCGCTTCAACCGTCTGGGTTGTTTTGTTTGTTCTAAATGAGTGAGGAAGCTGCAGTCAGACTAACGCTGTCGCTTCAACCGTCTGGGTTGTTTTGTTTGTTCTAGATGTGTGAGGAAGCTGCAGTCAGACTAACGCTGTCGCTTCAACCGTCTGGGTTGTTTTGTTTGTTCTAGATGTGTGAGGAAGCTGCAGTCAGACTAACGCTGTCGCTTCAACCGTCTGGGTTGTTTTGTTTGTTCTAAATGAGTGAGGAAGCTGCAGTCAGACTAACGCTGTCGCTTCAACCGTCTGGGTTGTTTTGTTTGTTCTAGATGAGTGAGGAAGCTGCAGTCAGACTAACGCTGTCGCTTCAACCGTCTGGGTTGTTTTGTTTGTTCTAAATGAGTGAGGAAGCTGCAGTCAGACTAACGCTGTCGCTTCAACCGTCTGGGTTGTTTTGTTTGTTCTAAATGAGTGAGGAAGCTGCAGTCAGACTAACGCTGTCGCTTCAACCGTCTGGGTTGTTTTGTTTGTTCTAGATGTGTGAGGAAGCTGCAGTCAGACTAACGCTGTCGCTTCAACCGTCTGGGTTGTTTTGTTTGTTCTAGATGTGTGAGGAAGCTGCAGTCAGACTAACGCTGTCGCTTCAACCGTCTGGGTTGTTTTGTTTGTTCTAAATGAGTGAGGAAGCTGCAGTCAGACTAACGCTGTCGCTTCAACCGTCTGGGTTGTTTTGTTTGTTCTAGATGAGTGAGGAAGCTGCAGTCAGACTAACGCTGTCGCTTCAACCGTCTGGGTTGTTTTGTTTGTTCTAAATGAGTGAGGAAGCTGCAGTCAGACTAACGCTGTCGCTTCAACCGTCTGGGTTGTTTTGTTTGTTCTAGATGAGTGAGGAAGCTGCAGTCAGACTAACGCTGTCGCTTCAACCGTCTGGGTTGTTTTGTTTGTTCTAGATGAGTGAGGAAGCTGCAGTCAGACTAACGCTGTCGCTTCAACCGTCTGGGTTGTTTTGTTTGTTCTAATGAGTGAGGAAGCTGCAGTCAGACTAACGCTGTCGCTTCAACCGTCTGGGTTGTTTTGTTTGTTCTAAATGAGTGAGGAAGCTGCAGTCAGACTAACGCTGTCGCTTCAACCGTCTGGGTTGTTTTGTTTGTTCTAGATGTGTGAGGAAGCTGCAGTCAGACTAACGCTGTCGCTTCAACCGTCTGGGTTGTTTTGTTTGTTCTAGATGTGTGAGGAAGCTGCAGTCAGACTAACGCTGTCGCTTCAACCGTCTGGGTTGTTTTGTTTGTTCTAGATGTGTGAGGAAGCTGCAGTCAGACTAACGCTGTCGCTTCAACCGTCTGGGTTGTTTTGTTTGTTCTAAATGTGTGAGGAAGCTGCAGTCAGACTAACGCTGTCGCTTCAACCGTCTGGGTTGTTTTGTTTGTTCTAGATGTGTGAGGAAGCTGCAGTCAGACTAACGCTGTCGCTTCAACCGTCTGGGTTGTTTTGTTTGTTCTAGATGTGTGAGGAAGCTGCAGTCAGACTAACGCTGTCGCTTCAACCGTCTGGGTTGTTTTGTTTGTTCTAAATGAGTGAGGAAGCTGCAGTCAGACTAACGCTGTCGCTTCAACCGTCTGGGTTGTTTTGTTTGTTCTAGATGTGTGAGGAAGCTGCAGTCAGACTAACGCTGTCGCTTCAACCGTCTGGGTTGTTTTGTTTGTTCTAGATGTGTGAGGAAGCTGCAGTCAGACTAACGCTGTCGCTTCAACCGTCTGGGTTGTTTTGTTTGTTCTAAATGAGTGAGGAAGCTGCAGTCAGACTAACGCTGTCGCTTCAACCGTCTGGGTTGTTTTGTTTGTTCTAGATGTGTGAGGAAGCTGCAGTCAGACTAACGCTGTCGCTTCAACCGTCTGGGTTGTTTTGTTTGTTCTAAATGTGTGAGGAAGCTGCAGTCAGACTAACGCTGTCGCTTCAACCGTCTGGGTTGTTTTGTTTGTTCTAGATGTGTGAGGAAGCTGCAGTCAGACTAACGCTGTCGCTTCAACCGTCTGGGTTGTTTTGTTTGTTCTAAATGTGTGAGGAAGCTGCAGTCAGACTAACGCTGTCGCTTCAACCGTCTGGGTTGTTTTGTTTGTTCTAGATGAGTGAGGAAGCTGCAGTCAGACTAACGCTGTCGCTTCAACCGTCTGGGTTGTTTTGTTTGTTCTAGATGTGTGAGGAAGCTGCAGTCAGACTAACGCTGTCGCTTCAACCGTCTGGGTTGTTTTGTTTGTTCTAGATGTGTGAGGAAGCTGCAGTCAGACTAACGCTGTCGCTTCAACCGTCTGGGTTGTTTTGTTTGTTCTAGATGTGTGAGGAAGCTGCAGTCAGACTAACGCTGTCGCTTCAACCGTCTGGGTTGTTTTGTTTGTTCTAAATGAGTGAGGAAGCTGCAGTCAGACTAACGCTGTCGCTTCAACCGTCTGGGTTGTTTTGTTTGTTCTAGATGTGTGAGGAAGCTGCAGTCAGACTAACGCTGTCGCTTCAACCGTCTGGGTTGTTTTGTTTGTTCTAGATGTGTGAGGAAGCTGCAGTCAGACTAACGCTGTCGCTTCAACCGTCTGGGTTGTTTTGTTTGTTCTAAATGTGTGAGGAAGCTGCAGTCAGACTAACGCTGTCGCTTCAACCGTCTGGGTTGTTTTGTTTGTTCTAGATGTGTGAGGAAGCTGCAGTCAGACTAACGCTGTCGCTTCAACCGTCTGGGTTGTTTTGTTTGTTCTAGATGTGTGAGGAAGCTGCAGTCAGACTAACGCTGTCGCTTCAACCGTCTGGGTTGTTTTGTTTGTTCTAAATGAGTGAGGAAGCTGCAGTCAGACTAACGCTGTCGCTTCAACCGTCTGGGTTGTTTTGTTTGTTCTAGATGTGTGAGGAAGCTGCAGTCAGACTAACGCTGTCGCTTCAACCGTCTGGGTTGTTTTGTTTGTTCTAGATGTGTGAGGAAGCTGCAGTCAGACTAACGCTGTCGCTTCAACCGTCTGGGTTGTTTTGTTTGTTCTAAATGTGTGAGGAAGCTGCAGTCAGACTAACGCTGTCGCTTCAACCGTCTGGGTTGTTTTGTTTGTTCTAGATGTGTGAGGAAGCTGCAGTCAGACTAACGCTGTCGCTTCAACCGTCTGGGTTGTTTTGTTTGTTCTAAATGTGTGAGGAAGCTGCAGTCAGACTAACGCTGTCGCTTCAACCGTCTGGGTTGTTTTGTTTGTTCTAGATGTGTGAGGAAGCTGCAGTCAGACTAACGCTGTCGCTTCAACCGTCTGGGTTGTTTTGTTTGTTCTAGATGTGTGAGGAAGCTGCAGTCAGACTAACGCTGTCGCTTCAACCGTCTGGGTTGTTTTGTTTGTTCTAGATGTGTGAGGAAGCTGCAGTCAGACTAACGCTGTCGCTTCAACCGTCTGGGTTGTTTTGTTTGTTCTAGATGTGTGAGGAAGCTGCAGTCAGACTAACGCTGTCGCTTCAACCGTCTGGGTTGTTTTGTTTGTTCTAGATGTGTGAGGAAGCTGCAGTCAGACTAACGCTGTCGCTTCAACCGTCTGGGTTGTTTTGTTTGTTCTAGATGTGTGAGGAAGCTGCAGTCAGACTAACGCTGTCGCTTCAACCGTCTGGGTTGTTTTGTTTGTTCTAGATGTGTGAGGAAGCTGCAGTCAGACTAACGCTGTCGCTTCAACCGTCTGGGTTGTTTTGTTTGTTCTAGATGTGTGAGGAAGCTGCAGTCAGACTAACGCTGTCGCTTCAACCGTCTGGGTTGTTTTGTTTGTTCTAAATGTGTGAGGAAGCTGCAGTCAGACTAACGCTGTCGCTTCAACCGTCTGGGTTGTTTTGTTTGTTCTAGATGTGTGAGGAAGCTGCAGTCAGACTAACGCTGTCGCTTCAACCGTCGGGTTGTTTTGTTTGTTCTAGATGTGTGAGGAAGCTGCAGTCAGACTAACGCTGTCGCTTCAACCGTCTGGGTTGTTTTGTTTGTTCTAGATGTGTGAGGAAGCTGCAGTCAGACTAACGCTGTCGCTTCAACCGTCTGGGTTGTTTTGTTTGTTCTAAATGTGTGAGGAAGCTGCAGTCAGACTAACGCTGTCGCTTCAACCGTCTGGGTTGTTTTGTTTGTTCTAGATGTGTGAGGAAGCTGCAGTCAGACTAACGCTGTCGCTTCAACCGTCTGGGTTGTTTTGTTTGTTCTAAATGTGTGAGGAAGCTGCAGTCAGACTAACGCTGTCGCTTCAACCGTCTGGGTTGTTTTGTTTGTTCTAGATGTGTGAGGAAGCTGCAGTCAGACTAACGCTGTCGCTTCAACCGTCTGGGTTGTTTTGTTTGTTCTAGATGTGTGAGGAAGCTGCAGTCAGACTAACGCTGTCGCTTCAACCGTCTGGGTTGTTTTGTTTGTTCTAGATGTGTGAGGAAGCTGCAGTCAGACTAACGCTGTCGCTTCAACCGTCTGGGTTGTTTTGTTTGTTCTAGATGAGTGAGGAAGCTGCAGTCAGACTAACGCTGTCGCTTCAACCGTCTGGGTTGTTTTGTTTGTTCTAAATGTGTGAGGAAGCTGCAGTCAGACTAACGCTGTCGCTTCAACCGTCTGGGTTGTTTTGTTTGTTCTAAATGTGTGAGGAAGCTGCAGTCAGACTAACGCTGTCGCTTCAACCGTCTGGGTTGTTTTGTTTGTTCTAGATGTGTGAGGAAGCTGCAGTCAGACTAACGCTGTCGCTTCAACCGTCTGGGTTGTTTTGTTTGTTCTAAATGTGTGAGGAAGCTGCAGTCAGACTAACGCTGTCGCTTCAACCGTCTGGGTTGTTTTGTTTGTTCTAAATGTGTGAGGAAGCTGCAGTCAGACTAACGCTGTCGCTTCAACCGTCTGGGTTGTTTTGTTTGTTCTAAATGTGTGAGGAAGCTGCAGTCAGACTAACGCTGTCGCTTCAACCGTCTGGGTTGTTTTGTTTGTTCTAGATGTGTGAGGAAGCTGCAGTCAGACTAACGCTGTCGCTTCAACCGTCTGGGTTGTTTTGTTTGTTCTAAATGTGTGAGGAAGCTGCAGTCAGACTAACGCTGTCGCTTCAACCGTCTGGGTTGTTTTGTTTGTTCTAAATGAGTGAGGAAGCTGCAGTCAGACTAACGCTGTCGCTTCAACCGTCTGGGTTGTTTTGTTTGTTCTAAATGAGTGAGGAAGCTGCAGTCAGACTAACGCTGTCGCTTCAACCGTCTGGGTTGTTTTGTTTGTTCTAGATGTGTGAGGAAGCTGCAGTCAGACTAACGCTGTCGCTTCAACCGTCTGGGTTGTTTTGTTTGTTCTAAATGAGTGAGGAAGCTGCAGTCAGACTAACGCTGTCGCTTCAACCGTCTGGGTTGTTTTGTTTGTTCTAAATGAGTGAGGAAGCTGCAGTCAGACTAACGCTGTCGCTTCAACCGTCTGGGTTGTTTTGTTTGTTCTAGATGTGTGAGGAAGCTGCAGTCAGACTAACGCTGTCGCTTCAACCGTCTGGGTTGTTTTGTTTGTTCTAAATGAGTGAGGAAGCTGCAGTCAGACTAACGCTGTCGCTTCAACCGTCTGGGTTGTTTTGTTTGTTCTAGATGTGTGAGGAAGCTGCAGTCAGACTAACGCTGTCGCTTCAACCGTCTGGGTTGTTTTGTTTGTTCTAGATGTGTGAGGAAGCTGCAGTCAGACTAACGCTGTCGCTTCAACCGTCTGGGTTGTTTTGTTTGTTCTAAATGAGTGAGGAAGCTGCAGTCAGACTAACGCTGTCGCTTCAACCGTCTGGGTTGTTTTGTTTGTTCTAAATGAGTGAGGAAGCTGCAGTCAGACTAACGCTGTCGCTTCAACCGTCTGGGTTGTTTTGTTTGTTCTAGATGTGTGAGGAAGCTGCAGTCAGACTAACGCTGTCGCTTCAACCGTCTGGGTTGTTTTGTTTGTTCTAAATGAGTGAGGAAGCTGCAGTCAGACTAACGCTGTCGCTTCAACCGTCTGGGTTGTTTTGTTTGTTCTAGATGTGTGAGGAAGCTGCAGTCAGACTAACGCTGTCGCTTCAACCGTCTGGGTTGTTTTGTTTGTTCTAAATGTGTGAGGAAGCTGCAGTCAGACTAACGCTGTCGCTTCAACCGTCTGTGTTGTTTTGTTTGTTCTAGATGTGTGAGGAAGCTGCAGTCAGACTAACGCTGTCGCTTCAACCGTCTGGGTTGTTTTGTTTGTTCTAGATGTGTGAGGAAGCTGCAGTCAGACTAACGCTGTCGCTTCAACCGTCTGGGTTGTTTTGTTTGTTCTAGATGTGTGAGGAAGCTGCAGTCAGACTAACGCTGTCGCTTCAACCGTCTGGGTTGTTTTGTTTGTTCTAAATGTGTGAGGAAGCTGCAGTCAGACTAACGCTGTCGCTTCAACCGTCTGGGTTGTTTTATTTGTTCTAGATGTGTGAGGAAGCTGCAGTCAGACTAACGCTGTCGCTTCAACCGTCTGGTTGTTTTGTTTGTTCTAAATGTGTGAGGAAGCTGCAGTCAGACTAACGCTGTCGCTTCAACCGTCTGGGTTGTTTTGTTTGTTCTAAATGTGTGAGGAAGCTGCAGTCAGACTAACGCTGTCGCTTCAACCGTCTGGGTTGTTTTGTTTGTTCTAAATGTGTGAGGAAGCTGCAGTCAGACTAACGCTGTCGCTTCAACCGTCTGGGTTGTTTTGTTTGTTCTAAATGAGTGAGGAAGCTGCAGTCAGACTAACGCTGTCGCTTCAACCGTCTGGGTTGTTTTGTTTGTTCTAAATGAGTGAGGAAGCTGCAGTCAGACTAACGCTGTCGCTTCAACCGTCTGGGTTGTTTTGTTTGTTCTAGATGAGTGAGGAAGCTGCAGTCAGACTAACGCTGTCGCTTCAACCGTCTGGGTTGTTTTGTTTGTTCTAGATGAGTGAGGAAGCTGCAGTCAGACTAACGCTGTCGCTTCAACCGTCTGGGTTGTTTTGTTTGTTCTAGATGAGTGAGGAAGCTGCAGTCAGACTAACGCTGTCGCTTCAACCGTCTGGGTTGTTTTGTTTGTTCTAAATGTGTGAGGAAGCTGCAGTCAGACTAACGCTGTCGCTTCAACCGTCTGGGTTGTTTTGTTTGTTCTAGATGTGTGAGGAAGCTGCAGTCAGACTAACGCTGTCGCTTCAACCGTCTGGGTTGTTTTGTTTGTTCTAAATGTGTGAGGAAGCTGCAGTCAGACTAACGCTGTCGCTTCAACCGTCTGGGTTGTTTTGTTTGTTCTAAATGTGTGAGGAAGCTGCAGTCAGACTAACGCTGTCGCTTCAACCGTCTGGGTTGTTTTGTTTGTTCTAAATGTGTGAGGAAGCTGCAGTCAGACTAACGCTGTCGCTTCAACCGTCTGGGTTGTTTTGTTTGTTCTAAATGAGTGAGGAAGCTGCAGTCAGACTAACGCTGTCGCTTCAACCGTCTGGGTTGTTTTGTTTGTTCTAAATGTGTGAGGAAGCTGCAGTCAGACTAACGCTGTCGCTTCAACCGTCTGGGTTGTTTGTTTGTTCTAAATGAGTGAGGAAGCTGCAGTCAGACTAACGCTGTCGCTTCAACCGTCTGGGTTGTTTTGTTTGTTCTAAATGTGTGAGGAAGCTGCAGTCAGACTAACGCTGTCGCTTCAACCGTCTGGGTTGTTTTGTTTGTTCTAAATGAGTGAGGAAGCTGCAGTCAGACTAACGCTGTCGCTTCAACCGTCTGGGTTGTTTTGTTTGTTCTAGATGTGTGAGGAAGCTGCAGTCAGACTAACGCTGTCGCTTCAACCGTCTGGGTTGTTTTGTTTGTTCTAAATGAGTGAGGAAGCTGCAGTCAGACTAACGCTGTCGCTTCAACCGTCTGGGTTGTTTTGTTTGTTCTAGATGTGTGAGGAAGCTGCAGTCAGACTAACGCTGTCGCTTCAACCGTCTGGGTTGTTTTGTTTGTTCTAGATGTGTGAGGAAGCTGCAGTCAGACTAACGCTGTCGCTTCAACCGTCTGGGTTGTTTTGTTTGTTCTAGATGAGTGAGGAAGCTGCAGTCAGACTAACGCTGTCGCTTCAACCGTCTGGGTTGTTTTGTTTGTTCTAAATGTGTGAGGAAGCTGCAGTCAGACTAACGCTGTCGCTTCAACCGTCTGGGTTGTTTTGTTTGTTCTAAATGTGTGAGGAAGCTGCAGTCAGACTAACGCTGTCGCTTCAACCGTCTGGGTTGTTTTGTTTGTTCTAGATGTGTGAGGAAGCTGCAGTCAGACTAACGCTGTCGCTTCAACCGTCTGGGTTGTTTTGTTTGTTCTAAATGTGTGAGGAAGCTGCAGTCAGACTAACGCTGTCGCTTCAACCGTCTGGGTTGTTTTGTTTGTTCTAAATGTGTGAGGAAGCTGCAGTCAGACTAACGCTGTCGCTTCAACCGTCTGGGTTGTTTTGTTTGTTCTAAATGAGTGAGGAAGCTGCAGTCAGACTAACGCTGTCGCTTCAACCGTCTGGGTTGTTTTGTTTGTTCTAAATGTGTGAGGAAGCTGCAGTCAGACTAACGCTGTCGCTTCAACCGTCTGGGTTGTTTTGTTTGTTCTAAATGAGTGAGGAAGCTGCAGTCAGACTAACGCTGTCGCTTCAACCGTCTGGGTTGTTTTGTTTGTTCTAAATGTGTGAGGAAGCTGCAGTCAGACTAACGCTGTCGCTTCAACCGTCTGGGTTGTTTTGTTTGTTCTAAATGTGTGAGGAAGCTGCAGTCAGACTAACGCTGTCGCTTCAACCGTCTGGGTTGTTTTGTTTGTTCTAATGAGTGAGGAAGCTGCAGTCAGACTAACGCTGTCGCTTCAACCGTCTGGGTTGTTTTGTTTGTTCTAAATGAGTGAGGAAGCTGCAGTCAGACTAACGCTGTCGCTTCAACCGTCTGGGTTGTTTTGTTTGTTCTAAATGTGTGAGGAAGCTGCAGTCAGACTAACGCTGTCGCTTCAACCGTCTGGGTTGTTTTGTTTGTTCTAGATGTGTGAGGAAGCTGCAGTCAGACTAACGCTGTCGCTTCAACCGTCTGGGTTGTTTTGTTTGTTCTAAATGAGTGAGGAAGCTGCAGTCAGACTAACGCTGTCGCTTCAACCGTCTGGGTTGTTTTGTTTGTTCTAAATGAGTGAGGAAGCTGCAGTCAGACTAACGCTGTCGCTTCAACCGTCTGGGTTGTTTTGTTTGTTCTAAATGTGTGAGGAAGCTGCAGTCAGACTAACGCTGTCGCTTCAACCGTCTGGTTGTTTTGTTTGTTCTAAATGTGTGAGGAAGCTGCAGTCAGACTAACGCTGTCGCTTCAACCGTCTGGGTTGTTTTGTTTGTTCTAGATGTGCGAGGAAGCTGCAGTCAGACTAACGCTGTCGCTTCAACCGTCTGGGTTGTTTTGTTTGTTCTAAATGAGTGAGGAAGCTGCAGTCAGACTAACGCTGTCGCTTCAACCGTCTGGGTTGTTTTGTTTGTTCTAAATGAGTGAGGAAGCTGCAGTCAGACTAACGCTGTCGCTTCAACCGTCTGGGTTGTTTTGTTTGTTCTAAATGAGTGAGGAAGCTGCAGTCAGACTAACGCTGTCGCTTCAACCGTCTGGGTTGTTTTGTTTGTTCTAATGTGTGAGGAAGCTGCAGTCAGACTAACCCTGTCGCTTCAACCGTCTGGGTTGTTTTGTTTGTTCTAGATGTGTGAGGAAGCTGCAGTCAGACTAACGCTGTCGCTTCAACCGTCTGGTTGTTTTGTTTGTTCTAATGAGTGAGGAAGCTGCAGTCAGACTAACGCTGTCGCTTCAACCGTCTGGGTTGTTTTGTTTGTTCTAAATGAGTGAGGAAGCTGCAGTCAGACTAACGCTGTCGCTTCAACCGTCTGGGTTGTTTTGTTTGTTCTAGATGTGTGAGGAAGCTGCAGTCAGACTAACGCTGTCGCTTCAACCGTCTGGGTTGTTTTGTTTGTTCTAAATGTGTGAGGAAGCTGCAGTCAGACTAACGCTGTCGCTTCAACCGTCTGGGTTGTTTTGTTTGTTCTAGATGTGTGAGGAAGCTGCAGTCAGACTAACGCTGTCGCTTCAACCGTCTGGGTTGTTTTGTTTGTTCTAAATGAGTGAGGAAGCTGCAGTCAGACTAACGCTGTCGCTTCAACCGTCTGGGTTGTTTTGTTTGTTCTAAATGAGTGAGGAAGCTGCAGTCAGACTAACGCTGTCGCTTCAACCGTCTGGGTTGTTTTGTTTGTTCTAAATGTGTGAGGAAGCTGCAGTCAGACTAACGCTGTCGCTTCAACCGTCTGGGTTGTTTTGTTTGTTCTAGATGTGTGAGGAAGCTGCAGTCAGAAAATGGCTGTACACTCTCTATTCGGTGGAGATCATTTTGAATTGTCGCCTGTGTCACCAATTAGGGCTGCACGGTAGTCGACTCGTCAACAGAATTTTCCAACGCGCTTTGGCGGAAGCTATAATATTAATGGAGCGGATATGGGAAATTCCCGACTGCTGTGATACTGGTTCCATGAACACAACAGGATATTTGGAATTGTTGCTCAGTGACGTCATAGATGGAGACATCATGCGGCAAATCCTACCGTCCAAGTGATTGATCATCATCACTGTACACCGGACACCCCTCTCCTCGAGGGGAAATCAATCTTTGCCGTCCTCCTGGTTTAGGATTTATGTGATTGACTTAACACATCCGGACAGTTTCACGGTAAAAATAAATGGTTTTGCCTCATGTAACAATGAATCAAGGTTTATAGTTAGTCAGCACGAGATTGATGTCTTTTGCTCTGGGGCTGTCCTGATCAACAAGTTACGGATTGAAGGGGTGATAGTTGCAAATATCTGCTCCATCTACATTGGCGGGGGTAGGAATGTGGCTCTCAAAACAGAACACAAACCAGACCGACACATTTGATGCTTGCTATACAGGAGACGGATGTGGACCAGAGGCCGCAGTTAATGACAAAACAAAGACCAATCTCTATGACAATGACTGCACACACACACAATGGAGAAGTGGAACCAATTCTGTTTACTGGTATCTGAATTTGCCACGCCCCAGAAGTTCCACACCATTCGAATCTATCATCGAGCTAGCACTATGATTCGGGTGAAGAATGCCACTCTAAAGGCTTTCTCTGACAGTGGCGGTGTAGTGTTCCAGTATAATTATATATCATACCCTAATGTTTCTGTGAACACTATTGTAGTCACCACACAAACGCCAATGGCACACATTAAGATTGAGTTCTCACTTACCATTTCGCAGGCCGACAGTGCACTGACGGTATGTGAGGTGCAAACATTTACAGACACCTATTGTCTGGACGGGCATTCTTGGTCGTTTTTGTGAAGTGTGTAGTGGGTGTAGCAAAGGCTACAACGTCATCATCGGTACGTGTCACGGCAACTGTTCACATGGGATCTATGGACACGACTGCTCCAGGTCTTGTCTCAGTGTCTGTCCTTTATGTGAAAAAAAATCCAGAAAATGCCTACAAAGTAAACATCCTGGCTATACCTGTAATGACACTTGTCCCGATGGTAATTTTGGGCTACTGTGCGAACAGACGTGTTCTGATAGCTGTGACATCATATGTGACCGGACAGTACGTGCAAGGAAACGTACTACGGGTCAGACTGCACTCTCGAATGTCCGGACAACTGTTTCAACGACACCTGTGAACAGTCAACCGGAAACTGCACATGCAAGGGAACGTTCTACGCGCCAGACTGCACTCTCAAATCTCCGGACAACTGTTTGAACGGAACCTGTGAACAGTTAACCGGGGCCTGCGTCTCGTTGTCGATGATTCCAACGTTAAGAAGAGTCTGCCGACTACAACAAACTCAAGCATGTGGATACCTTTCGCGATCGCTGATCTTCTACTTCCTCTTCTGCTTCTCTTGAATTGAGCCATGGCTCAATCATAACGTAGTGGTGTCTGCGATAGCCAAGGCTGATATCTTAGTGGGTGTATGTGCTGGCCATGGCTCATATCTTAGTGTGTGTCTGGGATGGCCATGATTCATATCTTAGTGTGTGTGTCTGTGCTGGCCATGATTCATATCTTAGTGTGTGTCTGTGCTGGCCATGGCTCATATCTTAGTGTATATCCGTGCTAGCCATGGCTCATATCTTGGTGGGTGTCTGTGCTGGCCAGGGTTCATATCTTAGTGTGTGTCTGTGCTGGCCATGATTCATATCTTAGTGTGTGTCTGTGCTGGCCATGGCTCATATCTTAGTGTATATCCGTGCTAGCCATGATTCATATCTTAGTGTGTGTCTGCGATAGCCAAGGCTGATATCTTAGTGGGTGTATGTGCTGGCCATGGCTCATATCTTGGTGGGTGTATGTGCTGGCCATGGCTCATATCTTAGTGTGTGTCTGGGCTGGCCATGATTCATATCTTAGTGTGTGTCTGTGCTGGCCATGGCTCATATCTTAGTGTATATCCGTGCTAGCCATGGCTCATATCTTGGTGGGTGTCTGTGCTGGCCAGGGTTCATATCTTAGTGTGTGTCTGTGCTGGCCATGGCTCATATCTTAGTGTATTTCCTTGCTAGCCATGGCTCATATCTTAATGTGTTTCTGTGCTAGACATAGTTCATATCTGGTGTGTTTCCGTGAAGCCATGGCTCATATCTTAATGTGTTTCTGTGCTAGCCATGGCTCGTATCTTAGCTTGTGTGTGTGTGTGCTAGCCATGGCCCATATCTTGGTGTGTGTCATGTTAGTCATATCTCATATCTTGGTGTGTCCGTATTAATCATGTCTCATATCTTTATGTGTGTCTGTGTTTAGTCATATCTCATATCTTAGTGTGTGTCTGTGTTAGTCATGTGTTACATCTTTGTGTGTGCATGTCTGGGTTAGTGATATCTCATATCTTTGTGTGCATGTTTATGTTAGTCATATCTCATATCTTTGTGTGTGCATGTCTATGTTAGTCACATGTCATATCTTTGTGTGTGCATGTCTATGTTAGTCATATCTCATATCTTTGTGTGCATGTCTATGTTAGTCACATGTCATATCTTTGTGTGTGCATGTCTATGTTAGTCATATCTCATATCTTTTGTGCATGTTTATGTTAGTCATGTGTCATACATCTTGATGTGTGTCAGTGTTAGTCATGCCTCGTATCGCTGTGTACATGTCTGTGTTAGTCATATCTCATATCTTTGTGTGTGCATGTCTGTGTTAGTCACCTCTAGTGACTCGGGCAGATGGTGCTCGTAAACCTGGAAGGGCCGACCATCTAAGGGCAGAATCCCCCTACAGAAAAGACAATCTGCTGCCTTGCAGGAAGATTGGGGACAATCAAAGGCTAAGGAAAGCAAACCTGAATAAAATGCTGGCTAAAATCGGATGCACTGGGCCACTGGCGCAGAACACAGTGCAACGTTTTAACGGGTGTTCAATCAGAGTGGATCTGGCAGACTCTAATTGTGATGTTCTGTCTGTGGGGCGATCAACACACTTAACCTGACAGCTGACTTCATGTGAGAGTCTGGGATCCTACTCTGATTGAGTCCTGATCACAGAGAGAGAGAGAGAGAGAGAGAGAGAGAGAGAGAGAGAATTGATTTTGTTGTTGTGTCGTTTCTTTGATGTTGTTTGTCCATCTTACCCTGTGTCTGCCTCTTCTCCCTTCTCCCCTCTTAATATCTGCTTTGTATGGTCAGGAATCACACATTCTTTCTAGTTGAGCAAACCAGTTTATGTGTAGTTTCTGTGTGTAGCTTAGGATTGGTTCAATGCCTCCTACTCTTGATCTTATAACAGAGGTGGGCACCCTGCGGCCCGCGGGTCAGAACAGGCCGTTGTGCTTGATTTGAAAGTCACCATAGACTCCATTTTCTTGAGTTAAAAGAAAAAGTAACACAAAAGCAAGAAATGGATGAACGGACACAAATGTAGATTCCTGCTGCGTGTCGTTGTTGGTCAAATACATGGACAACCTTGTGGGTGAAGTTCAGGCACAATCCTCCCATTAAACTGGTCACATTTATGTCTATAATTTATTGTTGAATTGCCCTTCCACTTTTTTCTGTCTCACACCTTTCCCTTTCCTTCCACTCTCTGTTCTGTCTCCCACGCTCCATCACTAACAAGACTGTTACATTACAATCGCCTATGCTCCACCACTAACAAGACTGTTACATTACAATCGCCTATGCTCCACCACTAACAAGACTGTTACATTACAATCGCCTATGCTCCATCACTAACAAGACTGTTACATTACAATCACCTATGCTCCATCACTAACAAGACTGTTACATTACAATCACCTATGCTCCATCACTAACAAGACTGTTACATTACAATCACCTATGCTCCACCACTAACAAGACTATTACATTACAATCACCTATGCTCCATCACTAACAAGACTGTCACATTACAATCACCTATGCTCCATCACTAACAAGACTGTTACATTACAATCACCTATGCTCCACCACTAACAAGACTGTCACATTACAATCACCTATGCTCCATCACTAACAAGACTGTCACATTACAATCACCTATGCTCCATCACTAACAAGACTGTCACATTACAATCACCTATGCTCCACCACTAACAAGACTGTCACATTACAATCACCTATGCTCCATCACTAACAAGACTGTTACATTACAATCACCTATGCTCCATCACTAACAAGACTGTTACATTACAATCACCTATGCTCCACCACTAACAAGACTGTTACATTACAATCACCTATGCTCCACCACTAACAAGACTATTACATTACAATCACCTATGCTCCATCACTAACAAGACTGTCACATTACAATCACCTATGCTCCATCACTAACAAGACTGTTACATTACAATCACCTATGCTCCACCACTAACAAGACTGTCACATTACAATCACCTATGCTCCATCACTAACAAGACTGTCACATTACAATCACCTATGCTCCATCACTAACAAGACTGTCACATTACAATCACCTATGCTCCACCACTAACAAGACTGTCACATTACAATCACCTATGCTCCATCACTAACAAGACTGTTACATTACAATCACCTATGCTCCATCACTAACAAGACTGTCACATTACAATCACCTATGCTCCATCACTAACAAGACTGTCACATTACAATCACCTATGCTCCATCACTAACAAGACTGTCACATTACAATCACCTATGCTCCATCACTAACAAGACTGTCACATTACAATCACCTATGCTCCATCACTAACAAGACTGTCACATTACAATCACCTATGCTCCATCACTAACAAGACTGTCATATTACAATCACCTATGAAAGTAAACTAGGTCATCTATATAATGGCTTCATGGTCTAGTCAGTGACGACAAGACAGTCAAGTACAACAAGACAGTCAGTGACTACAACACAGTCAGTGACGACAAGACAGTCAGTGACGACAAGACAGTCAGTGACTACAAGACAGTCAGTGACTACAACACAGTCAGTGACGACAACACAGTCAGTGACGACAAGACAGTCAAGTACAACAAGACAGTCAGTGACGACAACACAGTCAGTGACGACAAGACAGTCAGTGACGACAACACAGTCAGTGACGACAAGACAGTCAAGTACAACAAGACAGTCAGTGACGACAACACAGTCAGTGACGACAAGACAGTCAGTGACGACAAGACAGTCAAGTACAACAAGACAGTCAGTGACGACAACACAGTCAGTGACGACAACACAGTCAGTGACGACAAGACAGTCAGTGACGACAACACAGTCAGTGACGACAAGACAGTCAGTGACGACAAGACAGTCAAGTACAACAAGACAGTCAGTGACGACAACACAGTCAGTGACGACAAGACAGTCAGTGACGACAAGACAGTCAAGTACAACAAGACAGTCAGTGACGACAACACAGTCAGTGACGACAACACAGTCAGTGACGACAACACAGTCAGTAATGGCAGCACAGTCAGTGACGATATCACAATCAGTGACTGTGACGACATCACAGTCAGTGACGACAAGACAGTCAGTGATGGTAACACAGCCAGTGATCACACAACAGTCAGTGATCACACAACAGTCAGTGACGATAACACAGTTAGTGACCACACAACACAGTCAGTGACCACACAACACAGCCAGTGACCACACAACACAGCCAGTGACCACACAACACAGTCAGTGACGACAACACAGTTAGTGACCACACAACACAGTCAGTGACCACACAACACAGTCAGTGACCACACAACATAGTCAGTGACCACTCAACACAGTCAGTGACGATAAAACAGTGACGACACAACACAGTGACCACACAACACAGTGACCACACAACACAGTGACAACACAGTCAGTGACCACACAACACAGTCAGTGATGACAACACAGTCAGTGACGACAACACAGTCAGTGATCACACAATTCAGTTAGTGACCACACAAGACAGTCAGTTACCACATAACACAGTCAGTGACCACACAACACAGTCAGTGACCACACAACACAGTCAGTGACCACACAACACAGTCAGTGACCACACAAGACAGCCAGTGACTACACAACACAGTAAGTAACCACACAACACAGTCAGTGACCACACAGCACAGTCAGTGACCACACAAGACAGCCAGTGACCACACAACACAGTCAGTGACCACAGAACACAGCCAGTGACTACACAAGACAGTCAGTGACCACACAACACAGCCAGTGACCACACAAAACAGTCAGTGGCCACACAACACAGCCAGTGACCACACCACGCCTACAACGTGTGCACGTCAAGCTGTCACAAAACGTCTGACTCGTTTTCCCAGACTTTTGCTGGCTCCAGCTGTATCGTATGCCAGTCCCCACCATTGTAATCCTGGGAGACCCATAGGTTTCCAGCCATGTCCAACAGTTGACTGACACAAAGAGTGTGCTGTGAAGGCTCAAATCTGTGCCGCCTACTAATGACGTCAAGCTTTTACCATACCATTTTATTTTTTACATTTTTCCTGCAGCATGCTGGTTTTGCACACGTCCAATTCGCACCTCCAGTGGAACTACCCATCATGAACCCAGTGTACATGGAGACCCGTCACCCCGTTAACGATCTCTAGTTGCTCATCTTCAAATGCTAATTGATGTCGCCAACCCTCATGGTTGAAACTCACTGTAGCGTAACGCCGATCTGTTTGGGGAGTCCTGACGTGTTGTCCGACACAGGTAAACTGTCACCGCCCTTGTCCTAATTAGGTCATCGCGCAACAGGACTGTTTGTGTTCTAGACGACCGACTTTGTTTCGCCCATGTGACCGAGTACTTCAAGGCTGTTCTACACCGCCAGGGTAGACTTCCAATCTCTGTACAGTACAAATATGTTGTTTCTCCTTTTGGGTGTGAAATAATAACCAAGATCAACCAGCTGGTGATGACTGCACTGGGCATGCGGACAGGCCCCCGTCGGATGTCTGAAATGGGATAAATACATGGTATTTAATCTATTTGTTTTCGTCATTTGTTGTGCGATGTCCAGTGTGTTAGACGTATCAGGATTGTCCCTTCTGTACTGCTCTAGCCTTCTTCTAGCAGCTTCTGGTATGTGTTCTTTACTTGTATTATATAAGTCTATTAAAGTAATATTGGAAAGGAAAATACAAGATAAACAGGCAGTCCAAGACTAACATGGACGAGTAACACCAACAGATGGAAAAGTCAGCCTATGACAAACTGCATTATCAAAGCAAGAGACTGAGTGGAATGGTAGCCAACCTTCGATGCGGAGACGGCACCCAATGATGATGATTATATAAGTATCTTTAACACCATTTTGACAAATATAAATTTAGTATTCAGTGGGTGGTATATATCATGGACTGGAGAGTTGTACACACGACATGAGACTGAAGCCTGCTGGAGGTATCTAGTGATGATCTCACTGTCCCAAGCCTGGAGCCTGCTGGAGGTATCTAGTGATGTTCTCACTGTCCCAAGCCTGGAGCCTGCTGGAGGTATCTAGTGATGATCTCACTGTCCCAAGCCTGGAGCCTGCTGGAGGTATCTAGTGATGTTCTCACTGTCCCAAGCCTGGAGCCTGCTGGAGGTATCTAGTGATGATCTCACTGTCCCCAAGCCTGGAGCCTGCTGGAGGTATCTAGTGATGATCTCACTGTCCCAAGCCTGGAGCCTGCTGGAGGTATCTAGTGATGTTCCACTGCTCCAAGACTAGAGCCTGATGGAGGTATCTAGTGATGTTCCCACTGCTCCAAGCCTGGAGCCTGCTGAGGTATCTAGTGATGATCTCACTGCTCCAAGCCTGGAGCCTGGTGGAGGTATCTAGTGATGATCTCACTGCTCCAAGCCTGGAGCCTGCTGGAGGTATCTAGTGATGATCTCACTGCTCCAAGCCTGGAGCCTGCTGGAGGTATCTAGTGATGATCTCACTGCTCCAAGCCTGGAGCCTGGTGGAGGTATCTAGTGATGATCTCACTGCTCCAAGCCTGGAGCCTGGTGGAGGTATCTAGTGATGATCTCACTGCTCCAAGCCTGGAGCCTGCTGGAGGTATCTAGTGATGATCTCACTGCTCCAAGCCTGGAGCCTGGTGGAGGTATCTAGTGATGATCTCACTGCTCCAAGCCTGGAGCCTGCTGGAGGTATCTAGTGATGATCTCACTGCTCCAAGCCTGGAGCCTGCTGGAGGTATCTAGTGATGATCTCACTGCTCCAAGACTGGAGCCTGCTGGAGGTATCTAGTGATGTTCTTCACTGCTCCAAGCCTGAAGCCTGGTGGAGGTATCTAGTGATGATCTCACTGTCCCAAGACTGGAGCCTGCTGGAGGTATCTAGTGATGATCTCACTGTCCCAAGACTGGAGCCTGGTGGAGGTATCTAGTGATGATCTCACTGTCCCAGACTGGAGCCTGGTGGAGGTATCTAGTGATGATCTCACTGCTCAAGCCTGGAGCCTGGTGGAGGTATCTAGTGATGATCTCACTGCTCCAAGACTGGAGCCTGATGGAGGTATCTAGTGATGATCTCACTGCTCCAAGACTGGAGCCTGCTGGAGGTATCTAGTGATGATCTCACTGCTCCAAGGCTGGAGCCTGCTGGAGGTATCTAGATGATGATCTCACTGCTCCAAGACTAGAGCCTGATGGAGGTATCTAGTGATGATCTCACTGCTCCAAGCCTGGAGCCTGCTGGATGTATCTAGTGATGATCTCACTGCTCCAAGCCTGGAGCCTGATGGAGGTATCTAGTGATGATCTCACTGCTCCAAGACTGGAGCCTGGTGGAGGTATCTAGTGATGTTCTCACTGCTCCAAGACTGGAGCCTGGTGGAGGTATCTAGTGATGTTCTCACTGCTCCAAGCCTGGAGCCTTGGTGGAGGTATCTAGTGATGTTCTGACTGCTCCAAGCCTGGAGCCTGGTGGAGGTATCTAGTGATGATTCTCACTGCTCCAAGCCTGGAGCCTGGTGGAGGTATCTAGTGATGATCTCACTGCTCCAAGCCTGGAGCCTGGTGGAGGTGTTCTAGTGATGATCTCACTGCTCCAAGCCTGGAGCCTGCTGGAGGTATCTAGTGATGATCTCACTGCTCCAAGACTGGAGCCTGGTGGAGGTATCTAGTGATGTTCTCACTGCTCCAAGCCTGAGCCTGGTGGAGGTATCTAGTGATGTTCTCACTGCTCTCAAGCCTGGAGCCTGGTGGAGGTATCTAGTGATGATCTCACTGCTCCAAGACTGGAGCCTGGTGGAGGTATCCAGTGATGTTCTCACTGCTCCAGATTGGGCCTGGTGGAGGTATCTAGTGATGTTCTCACTGCTCCAAGCCTGGAGCCTGGTGGAGGTATCTAGTGATGTTCTCACTGCTCCAAGACTGGAGCCTGGTGGAGGTATCTAGTGATGTTCTCACTGCTCCAAGCCTGGAGCCTGGTGGAGGTATCTAGTGATGTTCTCACTGCTCCAAGACTGGAGCCTGGTGGAGGTATCTAGTGATGTTCTCACTGCCTCCAAGACTAGAGCCTGGTGGAGGTATCTAGTGATGTTCTCACTGCTCCAAGACTGGAGCCTGCTGGAGGTATCTAGTGATGTTCTCACTGCTCCAAGCCTGGAGCCTGGTGGAGGTATCTAGTGATGTTCTCACTGCTCCAAGCCTGGAGCCTGGTGGAGGTATCTAGTGATGTTCTCACTGCTCCAAGAATGGAGCCTGTGGAGGGTATCTAGTGATGTTCTCACTTGCTCCAACCTGGAGCCTGGTGGAGGTATCTAGTGATGTTCTCACTGCTCCAAGCCTGGAGCCTGGTGGAGGTATCTAGTGATGTTCTCACTGCTCCAAGCCTGGAGCCTGGTGGAGGTATCTAGTGATGTTCTCACTGCTCCAAGCCTGGAGCCTGGTGGAGGTATCTAGTGATGTTCTCACTGCTCCAAGACTGGAGCCTGATGGAGTATCTAGTGATGATCTCACTGCTCCAAGCCTGGAGCCTGTGGAGGTATCTAGTGATGTTCTCACTGCACCAAGACTAGAGCCTGGTGGAGGTATCTAGTGATGTTCTCACTGCTCCAAGCCTGGAGCCTGGTGGAGGTATCTAGTGATGTTCTCACTGCTCCAAGCCTGGAGCCTGGTGGAGGTATCTAGTGATGATCTCACTGCTCCAAGCCTGGAGCCTGGTGGAGGTATCTAGTGATGTTCTCACTGCTCCAAGGCCTGGAGCCTGGTGGAGGTATCTAGTGATGTTCTCACTGCTCCAAGACTGGAGCCTGGTGGAGGTATCTAGTGATGTTCTCACTGCTCCAGCCTGGAGCCTGGTGGAGGTATCTAGTGATGATCTCACTGCTCCAAGACTGGAGCCTGGTGGAGGTATCTAGTGATGTTCTCACTGCTCCAAGACTGGAGCCTGGTGGAGGTATCTAGTGATGTTCTCACTGCTCCAAGCCTGGAGCCTGGTGGAGGTATCTAGTGATGTTCTCACTGCTCCAAGCCTGGAGCCTGGTGGAGGTATCTAGTGATGTTCTCACTGCTCCAAGACTGGAGCCTGGTGGAGGTATCTAGTGATGTTCTCACTGCTCCAAGCCTGGAGCTGGTGGGAGGTATCTAGTGATGATCTCACTGCTCCAAGACTGGAGCCTGGTGGAGGTATCTAGTGATGATCTCACTGCTCCAAGCCTGGAGCCTGGTGGAGGTGGAGGTATCTAGTGATGTTCTCACTGCTCCAAGACTGGAGCCTGGTGAGGTATCTAGTGATGATCTCACTGCTCCAAGCCTGGAGCCTGCTGGAGGTATCTAGTGATGTTCTCACTGCTCCAAGCCTGGAGCCTGGTGGAGGTATCTAGTGATGTTCTCACTGCTCCCAAGCCTGGAGCCTGGTGGAGGTATCTAGTGATGTTTCTCACTGCTCCAAGCCTGAGCCTGGTGGAGGTATCTAGTGATGTTCTCACTGCTCCAGACTGGAGCCTGGTGGAGGTATCTAGTGATGTTCTCACTGCTCCAAGCCTGGAGCCTGGTGGAGGTATCTAGTGATGTTCCCACTGCTCCAAGCCTGGAGCCTGGTGGAGGTATCTAGTGATGATCTCACTGCTCCAAGACTGAGCCTGGTGGAGGTATCCATTGACCTCGGTCAAGCAGTCAGGACTAGTTACATTACATCTCTCTCTCTCTCTTTATCTTATCGTTAAGTCGGCTTAGATCCATTGTGTTCTTTGCTGACGTCAAAGCCGTCATACTTGCTCCTCTAGGTCCGACGCATCCGCTTTCGGCATGGGTTTGCCTGGTAGGGAAGAGCGCTGCAATATTTTACCGCGCCCCCCCCCCCCCCCAACCCTTCTTGGTAGCGCACGGACGGCGCATGTCAACGACAGGGCGGAAAGATTTCAACAGCTGACTACTTGCCCCAGGATCAGTGAAGAACTATCCGACCTCTCCTCGCAGTGCCCCTAGAAACAGGCAGAGACATTCTTCAGCATCGGATTGAAAGTAGTTCATGCTTGGCTGCTTGTAGTGAAGCTGGTCGAGATCCCACTTCACAGTTGTGTGATGTGCAGGAAACATAGATAACTGACAAACATGTCCTGTTACAGTCGGATATACCGGGCTGCGACACCGTCACTTTAAAGTTAAACGATGAAGTAGAAGGAGTGGGTGGACAAAGGAAAGTGGGGGGGGGTTATATGTAAAGAGAAAAAAAATTGAAAATCATCCATGGTACAGGATGACTTTAACTCTCTTTCTCCTACACTTCCTATTGTACCAGGTGTCGAGGGATATAAAAGTTCTGGTTCTCTCTTCACTTCCTATTGTACCAGGTGTCGAGGGAGATAACAGTTCTGGTTCTCTCTTCACTTCCTATTGTACCAGGTGTCCGAGGGAGATACAAAGTTCTGGTCTCTCTTCACTTCACCTGTACCAGGTGTTGAGGGAGATACAAAGTCTGGTTCTCTCTTCACTTCTACCTGTACCAGGTGTCGAGGGAGATACAAAGTTTTGGTTCTCTCTTCACTTCTACCTGTACCCAGGTGTGGTGAGGGAGATACAAAGTTCTGGTTCTCTCTTCACTTCTACCTGTACCGGTGTTGAGAGGAGATACAAAGTTTCTGGTTCTCTCTTCACTTCCACCTGTACCAGGTGTCGAGGAGATACAAAGTTCTGGTTCTCTCTTCACTTCCACCTGTACCAGGTGTCGAGGGAGATACAAAGTTTTGGTTCTCTCTTCACTTCCACTGTACCAGGTGTCGAGGGAGATACAAAGTTCTGGGTTCTCTCTTCACTTCTGCCTGTACCAGGTGTCGAGGGAGATACAAAGTTGTGGTTCTCTCTTCACTTCTACCTGTACCAGTGTCGAGGGAGATACAAAGTTGTGGTTCTCTCTTCACTTCTACCTGTACCAGGTGTCGAGGGAGATACAAAGTTGTGGTTCTCTCTTCACTTCTACCTGTACCAAGTGTCGAGGGAGATACAAAGTTCTGGTTCTCTCTTCACTTCTACCTGTACCAGGTGTCGAGGGAGATACAAAGTTCTGGTTCTGTCTTCACTTCTACCTGTACCAGGTGTTGAGGGAGATACAAAGTTCTGGTTCTCTCTTCACTTCTATCGTACAGGTGTCGAGGGAGATACAAAGTTGTGGTTCTCTCTTCACTTCTACCTGTACCAGGTGTTGAGGGAGATACAAAGTTCTGGTTCTCTCTTCACTTCTACCTGTACCAGGTGTCGAGGGAGATACACAGTTCTGGTTCTGTCTTCACTTCTACCTGTACCAGGTGTCGAGGGAGATACAAAGTTCTGGTTCTCTCTTCACTTCTACCTGTACCAGGTGTCGAGGGAGATACAAAGTTCTGGTTCTCTCTTTACTTCTACCTGTACCAGGTGTCGAGGGAGATACAAAGTTCTGTTCTCTCTTCACTTCTACCTGTACCAGATGTCCAGGGAGATACAAAGTTCTGGTTCTCTCTTCACTTCTACCTGTACCAGGTGTTGAGGGAGATACAAAGTTCTGGTTCTTCTCTCTTCACTTCTACACTGTAACCAGGTGTTGAGGGAGAATACAAAGTTCTGGTTCTCTCTTCACTTCTATCTGTACCAGGTGTCGAGGGAGATACAAAGTTCTGGTTCTCTCTTCACCTCCTATTGTACCAGGTGTCGAGGGAGATACAAAGTTCTGGTTCTGGTCTTCACTTCTACCTGTACCAGGTGTCGAGGGAGGGAGATACAAAGTTCTGGTTCTGTCTTCACTTCTACCTGTACCAGTTGTCGAGGGAGATACAAAGTTCTGGTTCTGTCTTCACTTCTACCTGTACCAGGTGTCGAGGGAGATACAAAGTTCTGGTTCTCTCTTCACTTCTACCTGTACCCAGGTGTCGAGGGAGATACAAAGTTCTGGTTCTCTCTTCACATTCTACCTGTACCAGGTGTTGAGGGAGATACAAAGTTCTGGTTCTGTCTTCACTTCTACCTGTACCAGGTGTCGAGGGAGATACACAGTTCTGTTTCTCTCTTCACTTCTACCTGTACCAGGTGTTGAGGGAGATACAAAGTTCTGGTTCTCTCTTCACTCTACCTGTACCAGGTGTCGAGGGAGATACAAAGTTCTGGTTCTGTCTTCACTTCTACCTGTACCAGGTGTTGAGGAGAGATACAAAGTTCTGGTTCTCTCTTCACTTCTACCTGTACCAGGTGTGAGGGAGATACAAAGTCTGGTTCTGTCTTCACTTCTACATGTACCAGGTGTCGAGGGAGATACAAAGTTCTTGTTCTCTCTCACTTCTACCTGTACCAGGTGTTGAGGAGGATACAAAGTTCTGGTCTCTCTTCACTTCTACCTGTACCAGGTGTCGAGGGAGATACACAGTTCTGGTTCACTCTTCACTTCTACCTGTACCAGGTGTCGAGGGAGATACAAAGTGTGTGGTTCTCTCTTCCACTTCTACCTGTACCAGGTGTCCGAGGGAGATACAAAGTTCTGGTTCTCTCTTCACTTCTACCTGTACCAGGTGTCGAGGGAGATACAAAGTTCTGGTTCTCTCTTCACTTCTACCTCTACCAAGGGCGAGGGAGATACAAAGTTGTGGTTCTCTCTTCACTTCTACCTGTACCAAGGTGTCGAGGGAGATACAAAGTTCTGGTTCTCTCTTCACTTCTACCTGTACAGGTGTCGAGGGAGATACAAAGTTCTGTTTCTCTCTTCACTTCTACCTGTACCAGGTGTCGAGGGAGATACAAGTTCTGGTTCTCTCTTCACTTCTACCTGTACCAGGTGTCGAGGGAGATACAAAGTTTTGGTTCTCTCTTCACTTCTACCTGTACAAGGTGTCGAGGGAGATACAAAGTTCTGGTTCTCTCTTCACTTCTACCTGTACCAGTGTCGAGGGAGATACAAAGTTCTGGTTCTCTCTTCACTTCTACTGTACCAGGTGTCGAGGGAGATACAAGTTCTGGCTCTCTCTTCACTTCTACCTGTACCCGGGTGTCGAGGGAGATACAAAGTTCTGGTTCTGTCTTCACTTCTACCTGTACCAGGTGTCGAGGGAGATACAAAGTTCTGGTTCTGTCTTCACTTCTACCTGTACCAGGTGTCGAGGGAGATACAAAGTTGTGGTTCTCTCTTCACTTCTACCTGTACCAGGTGTCGGGAGATACAAAGTTCTGGTTCTCTCTTCACTTCTACCTGTACCAGTGTCCGAGGGAGATACAAGTTCTGGTTCTGTCTTCACTTCTACCTGTACCAGGTGTCGGGAGGAGATACAAAGTTCTGGTTCTCTCTTCACTTCTACTGTACCAGGTGTCGAGGAGATACAAGTTGTGGTTCTGTCCTTCACTTCTACTGTACCAGGTGTCGAGGGAGATACAAAGTTCTGGTTCTCTCTTCACTTCTACCTGTACCAGTGTCGAGAGGAGATACAAAGTTGTGGTTCTCTCTTCACTTCTACCTGTACTTACAAGTGTCGAGGGAGATACAAAGTTCTGGTTCTCTCTCTTCACTTCTATCTGTACCAGGTGTCGAGGGAGATACAAAGTTCTGGTTCTCTCTTCACTTCTACCTGTACCAGGTGTCGAGGAGGGATACAAAGTTCTGGTTCTGTCTTCACTTCTACCTGTACAAGTGTCGAGGGAGATACAAAGTTCTGGTTCTCTCTTCACTTCTACCTGTACCAGGTGTCGAGGGAGATACAAAGTTCTGGTTCTCTCTTCACTTCTACCTGTACCAGGTGTTGAGGGAGATACAAAGTTCTGGTTCTCTCTTCACTTCTACCTGTACCAGGTGTGAGGGAGATACAAAGTTCTGGTTCTCTCTTCACTTCTATCTGTACCAGGTGTCGAGGAGAGATACAAAGTTCTGGTTCTCTCTTCACTTCCTATTGTACCAGGTGTCGAGAGATACAAAGTTCTGGTTCTGTCTTCACTTCTACCTGTATCCCAGGTGTCGAGGGAGATACAAAGTTCTGGTTCTGTCTTCACTTCTACCTTGTACCAGGTGTCGAGGGAGATACAAAGTTCTGGTTCTCTCTTCACTTCTACCTGTACCAGGTGTCGAGGGAGATACAAAGTTCTCGGTTCTCTCTTCACTTTCTACCTGTACCAGGTGTTGAGGGAGATACAAAGTTCTGGTTCTGTCTTCACTTCTACCTGTACCAGGTGTTTGAGTGAGATACAAAGTTCTGGTTCTCTCTTCACTTCTACCTGTACCAGGTTGTTGAGGGAGATACAAAGTTCTGGTTCTGTCTTCACTTTCTACTGTACCAGGTGTTGAGGGAGATACAAAGTTCTGGTTCTCTCTTCACTTCTACCTGTACCAGGTGTTGAGGGAGATACAAAGTTCTGGTTCTGTCTTCACTTCTACATGTACCAGGTGTCGAGGGAGATACAAAGTTCTGGTTCTCTCTCTCTTCTTCACTTCTACCTGTACCAGGTGTTGAGGGAGATACAAAGTTCTGGGTTCTCTCTCACTTCTACCTGTACCAGGTGTTGAGGGAGATACAAAGTTCTGGTTTGTCTCTTCACTTCTACCTGTACCAGGTGTCGAGGGAGATACAAGTTCTGTTCTGTTCTGTCTTCATCTTCTACCTGTACCAGGTGTCGAGGGAGATACAAAGTTCTGGTTCTGTCTCTCACTTCTACCTGTACCAGGTGTCGAGGGAGATACAAAGTTGTGGTTCTGTCTTCACTTCTACCTGTACCAGATGTCGAGGGAGATACACAGTTCTGGTCACTCTTCACTTCTACCTGTACCAGGTGTCGAGGGAGATACAAAGTTGTGGTTCTCTCTTCACTTCTACCTGTACCAGGTGTCGAGGGAGATACAAAGTTCTGGTTCTCTCTTCACTTCTACCTGTACCAGGTGTTCGAGGAGATACAAAGTTTTTGGTTCTCTCTTCACTTCTACCTGTACCAAGGTGTCGAGGGAGATACAAAGTTCTGGTTCTCTCTTCACTTCTACCTGTACCAGGTGTCGAGGGAGATACAAAGTTCTGGCTCTCTCTTCACTTCTACCTGTACCAGGTGTCGAGGGAGATACAAAGTTCTGGTTCTGTCTTCACTTCTACCTGTACCAGTGTCGAGAGATTACAAAGTTCTGGTTCTGTCTTCACTTCTACCTGTACCAGTGTCGAGGGAGATACAAAGTTCTGGTTCTCTCTTCACTTCTACCTGTACCAGGTGTCGAGGGAGATACAAAGTTCTGGTTCTCTCTTCACTTCTACCTGCTATTCACCCAGGTGTCGAGGGAGATACAAAGTTCTGGTTCTGTCTTCACTTCTACCTGTACCAGGTGTCGAGGGAGATACAAAGTTCTGGTTCTCTCTTCACTTCTACCTGTACCAGGTGTCGAGGGAGATACAAGTTCTGGTTCTCTCTTCACTTCTACCTGTACCAGGTGTCGAGGGAGATACAAGTTCTGGTTCTGTCTTCACTTCTACCTGTACCAGGTGGGATGAGGGAGATACAAAGTTCTGGTTCTCTCTTCACTTCTACCTTACCAGGTGTCGAGAGAGACAGTATCAAAGATACTGGTTCTGGTTCTCTCTCACTTCTACCTGTACCAGGTGTCGAGGGAGATACAAAGTTCTGGTTCTCTCTTCACTTCTACCTGTACCAGGTGTTGAGGGAGATACAAAGTTCTGGTTCTCTCTTCACTTCTACCTGTACCAGGTGTTGAGGGAGATACAAGTTCTGGTTCACTCTTCACTTCTACCTGTACAAGGTGTCGAGGGAGATACAAAGTTCTGGTTCTCTCTTCACTTCTACATGTAACCAGGTGTCGAGGGAGATACAAAGTTCTGGTTCTCTCTTCACTTCTACCTGTACCAGGTGTCGAGGGAGATACAAAGTTCTGGTTCTCTCTTCACTTCTACCTGTACCAGGTGTTGAGGGAGATACAAAGTTCTGGTTCTCGCCTCTTTAGTGGTTTCAGTCATTGCCATTGATGTTGTTGTAGCGTTTTCTTTGATGTTGTCTGTCCATCTTACTCTGGGTTTGCCTTTGCTTTTGTCTCTTTTGTCTATTTGAATATATGCTTTGTAAAGGCATCACACTTTCTAGATGGACAAGCATTTATTTGTTGTGACCCCTTTATATGGTAAGACATTTTGTTTTCGCTAAAACATGACCTTGCATATTGAATGAGATCCCAAATATGGGTCAATACAGCTGACTGTGAGCCAGGTATGTGTCACCAACTCGTCTGTACAAGCTGGCTACAGCTACAGCTGCTCGACCAGATGGCCTCAATGTTGCCTGCAGACATGAAGATCCAACATTTATCTGCTTTACCATCGCAATAAACAACATGTGTTTACATCGCCAGGAAGGGGGGACGATATAGCAGTCGCTAGTCAGGAACGAGATGTCACGATTTACCGGCTGGAACACATTTCTGGAAAGTCTGTCAGAAGGAAGAATCGTGTCGATGTGTTAGCTGAAACACACATCGATATCTTCGTTAACAAAAATAATGGGAGGTTGGCAGAAACGACACAAGATGATGATTCCAGTTAGTTTCGTATCGGCCACCTGCAACTTGTGGCACATGTTTCTCGTCAAGTCTAGCCAAGGCATGACTCTCTTCCTATAACTCGTGATCAACAAGCCACGATTTCTGTGACTTTCTCTACATTAGATGCTTACAATGGATCAGCTCTATACCAGCATTGATATTAGCACCTAGCTCCGTCCTCAACGTTTGTCACGACTCGTTGCTAGCCAAACCCAGCTTCCTGTTGACATCTGGTCTCAGCAACTTGTCACTCGTGAGTCAGTCAGTGTCTTCCCTGTGTACACAATCATGTGAATTCTGCCGACATTTTACTGACATCTTCTTGTTTAATTATTTGAGTGGTGTCCACCTTTGTTTGAACATCATATATGTGAAGCCTGACTACTGTAGGCAGCAATAGCAACACATGTATAATGTATAGTCATAATGAATGATAATCGATGATCGAAGTGTCCATTGAATACACAGAGTGTAACACTCTATTGTATAATAATATAAATCAAATGGTTAAATTATATCATTATTATGATTTATTTATTAGATATTACTATGTCAGGTCGGGTCATGTTATCTGCTACTGTATGTAGTAGACCAGCAAGCTACGGCTGCCCTGCAGGTATGCTCGGGAGAGTGAAGGGAGATAGGAGATACCCTAAAGTAGAACGACAACTCCAGCGCCTTGTGGGTGAGACATGTTAAAACCAACAGAAAATAGCACACTTGTAAGTTCTCTGTATGATCACCGCAGTCTCGTACAATTCTACAGCAAAGATCTCACAATAATAAACAAACATCTACTGACCACAAACAGCAGCCATAAGAGCTGAAATCAATTGGAATGTTTCAACAAATAAAAGAATATCAAGAATAAATGCCAAAACTTGTGTAGCAAATAAGACTTACGCACCGTCACATCTTCAGACACTTGTCTCTTAGTGGCTTTTAGTCAAAATAAAACTGTCCTCTTAAGCTCCCTGTGTCCAGTTCTGTGCTTCACAGTTGTGCCCAACCCAGCGCATGGTATTAATTGATCGGACACAAATATGCACCACTGTCCGATTTGAAGACATAAAACCTGACTTTATTGTCAAACATGTGCTAAGCTATACTGTAACATTGGGCCGGATCTGAGAGGTCGTCAGAACTGGCTCCTGTCAGCATGTAATGTAAATAACATATGACTGTTTCTGTTGAATCAACAGATCTGATCAGTTATAGGAGAGACCATCAGAACTGATTCATGTCATAATGTAATAACATATGACTGTTTTCTGTGTTGAATCAAGAGATCTGATCATTTATAGGAGAGACCATCAGAACTGATTCATGTCATAATGTAATAACATATGACTGTTTTCTGTTGAATCAACAGATCTGATCAGTTTATAGGAGAGACCATCAGAACTGATTCATGTCATAATGTAATAACATATGACTGTTTCTGTTGAATCAACAGATCTGATCAGTTATAGGAGAGACCATCAGAACTGATTCATGTCACTAATGCAATAACATATGACTGTTTTCTGTTGGAATCCACAGATCTGATCAGTATAGGAGAGACCATCAGAACTGATTCATGTCATAATGTAATAACATATGACTGTTTTCTGTTGAATCAACAGATCTGATCAGTTATAGGAGAGACCATCAGAACTGATTCATGTCATAAATGTAATAAACATATGACTGTTTTCTGTTGAATCAACAGATCTGATCAGTTATAGGAGAGACCATCAGAACTGATTCATGTCCATAATGTAATAACATATGACTGTTTTTTGTTGAATCAACAGATCTGATCAGTTATAGGAGAGGCCATCAGAACTGATTCATGCCAGGATGTAATAACATATGACTGTTTTCTGTTGAATAAACAGATCTGATCAGTTTATAGGAGAGACCATCAGAACTGATTAAAGTCAGGATGTAATGTAATAACATATGACTGTTTTCTGTTGAATCAACAGGTGTGATCAGTTTATAGGAGAGGCTATCAAAACTGATTCGTGTCATAATGTAATGTAATAACATATGACTGTTTTCTGTTGAATCAACAGGACGAAGAATGCTGGACACATCAAAACGGGGTAAATCCCCACGCGCATGATCCATCCAGAACCATTTGGACGAGTTTTCAGAAAATGTCCTCATTAATGACCTCTGTGACTGTGGGTAGTGTGATCAAGTTTTGGTGCTCTCATTGAGTTGTGTGTGTAGCTGTGTGTGTATTCTGTGTGTGTAGCTGTGTGTAGTTTTGTGTGTTTAGCTGTGTGTGTAGCTGTGTGTGTAGTTGTGAACCACTGAGCTGACAAAATAATGTGGCACTTCTGGTCAAATCAAATGCAAACATTTGTGAGGACACTCGGAAAGCAAGGCTTCTGGTGAGAATATACAACAAGTTGAGCATTCACTTGTCTGTATCTGTAGGGATAGTTTGTTAGGGTGAAAGGTGAGAATATACAACTAGTTGAGCATTCACTTGTCTGTATCTGTAGGGATAGTTTGTTAGGGTGAAAGGTGAGAATATACAACTAGGTGAGCATTCACTTGTCTGTATCTGTAGGGATAGTTTGTTAGGGTGAAAGGTGAGAATATACAACTAGTTGAGCATTCACTTGTCTGTATCTGTAGGGGTAGTTTGTTTGGGTGAAAGTGAGAATATACAACTAGTTGAGCATTCACTTGTCTCTATCTGTAGGGATAGTTTGTTAGACAGGAAAGGTGAGAATATACAACTAGGTGAGAATATACAACGAGTTGAGCATTCACTTGTCTGTATCTGTAGGGATAGTTTGTTAGACAGGAAAGATGAGAATATACAACTAGGTGAGCATTCACTTGTCTGTATCTGTAGGGATAGTTTGTTAGACAGGAAAGGTGAGAATATACAACTAGTTGAGCATTCACTTGTCTCTATCTGTAGGGATAGTTTGTTAGAAAGGAAAGATGAGAATATACAACTAGTTGAGCATTCACTTGTCTGTATCTGTAGGGATAGTTTGTTAGACAGAAAGATGAGAAAATACAACTAGGTGAGCATTCACTTGTCTGTATCTGTAGGGATAGTTTGTTAGACAGGAAAGGTGAGAATATACAACTAGGTGAGCATTCACTTGTCTGTATCTGTAGGGGTAGTTTGTTAGGGTGAAAGTGAGAATATACAACTAGTTGAGCATTCACTTGTCTGTATCTGTAGGGATAGTTTGTTAGGGTGAAAGGTGAGAATATACAACTAGTGAGCATTCACTTGTCTGTATCTGTAGGGATAGTTTGTTAGACAGGAATAGTGAGAATATACAACTAGGTGAGCATTCACTTGTCTCTATCTGTAGGGATAGTTTGTTAGACAGGAAAGGTGAGAATATACAACTAGGTGAGCATTCACTTGTCTGTATCTGTAGGGATAGTTTGTTAGACAGGAAAGGTGAGAATATACATCTAGGTGAGCATTCACTTGTCCTCTATCTGTAGGGATAGTTTGTTAGACTGAAAGTGAGAATATACAACTAGGTGAGCATTCAGTTGTCTCTATCTGTAGGGATAGTTTGTTAGACTGAAAGGTGAGAATATACAACTAGGTGAGCATTCACTTGTCTGTATCTGTAGGGATAGTTTGTTAGACTGAAAGGTGAGAATATACAACTAGTTGAGCATTCACTTGTCTGTATCTGTAGGGATAGTTTGTTAGACAGGAAAGGTGAGAATATACAACTAGGTGAGCATTCACTTGTCTCTATCTGTAGGGATAGTTTGTTAGACTGAAAGGTGAGAATATACAACTAGGTGAGCATTCACTTGTCTCTATCTGTAGGGATAGTTTGTTAGGGTGAAAGGTGAGAATATACAACTAGTTGAGCATTCATTTGTCTGTATCTGTAGTTGTAGTTTGTTTGGGTGAAAAGTGAGAATATACAACTAGTTGAGCATTCACTTGTCTGTATCTGTAGGATAGTTTGTTAGACTGAAAGGTGAGAATATACAACTAGGTGAGCATTCACTTGTCTGTATCTGTAGGGGTAGTTTGTTAGGGTGAAAGGTGAGAATATACAACTAGGTGAGCATTCACTTGTCTGTATCTGTAGGAATAGTTTGTTAGGGTGAAAGGTGAGAATATACAACTAGGTGAGCATTCACTTGTCTGTATCTGTAGGGGTAGTTTGTTAGGGTGAAAGGTGAGAATATACAACTAGGTGAGCATTCACTTGTCTGTTTCTGTAGGGAAAATTTGTTAGACTGAAAGGTGAGAATATACAACTAGGTGAGCATTCACTTGTCTGTATCTGTAGGGATAGTTTGTTAGACTGAAAGGTGAGAATATACAACTAGGTGAGCATTCACTTGTCTCTATCTGTAGGGATAGTTTGTTAGACTGAAAGGTGAGAATATACAAATAGGTGAGCATTCACTTGTCTGTATCTGTAGGGATAGTTTGTTAGACTGAAAGGTGAGAATATACAACTAGGTGAGCATTCACTTGTCTGTATCTGTAGGGATAGTTTTTGTTAGACAGGAAAGGTGGAATATACAACTAGGTGAGCATTCACTTGTCTGTATCTGTAGGGATAGTTTGTTAGACTGAAAGGTGAGAATATACAACTAGGTGAGCATTCACTTGTCTGTATCTGTAGGGATAGTTTGTTAGACTGAAAGGTGAGAATATACAACTAGGTGAGCATTCACTTGTCTGTATCTGTAGGGATAGTTTGTTAGACTGAAAGGTGAGAATATACAACAAGTTGAGCATTCACTTGTCTCTATCTGTAGGGATAGTTTGTTAGGGTGAAAGGTGAGAATATACAACTAGGTGAGCATTCACTTGTCTGTATCTGTAGGGATAGTTTGTTAGACTGAAAGGTGAGAATATACAACTAGTTGAGCATTCACTTGTCTGTATCTGTAGGGATAGTTTGTTAGACTGAAAGGTGAGAATATACAACAAGTTGAGCATTCACTTGTCTCTCTCTGTAGGGATAGTTTGTTAGACTGAAAGGTGAGAATATACAACTAGGTGAGCATTCACTTGTCTCTATCTGTAGGGATAGTTTGTTAGACTGAAAGGTGAGAATATACAACTAGGTGAGCATTCACTTGTCTCTATCTGTAGGATAGTTTGTTAGACTGAAAGGTGAGAATATACAACTAGGTGAGCATTCACTTGTCTGTATCTGTAGGGATAGTTTGTTAGACTGAAAGGTGAGAATATACAACAAGTTGAGCATTCACTTGTCTATATCTGTAGGGATAGTTTGTTATACAGGAAAGGTGAGAATATACAACTAGGTGAGCATTCACTTGTCTGTATCTGTAGGGATAGTTTGTTAGACTGAAAGGTGAGAATATACAACTAGGTGAGCATTCACTTGTCTGTATCTGTAGGGATAGTTTGTTAGACTGAAAGGTGAGAATATACAACAGTTGAGCATTCACTTGTCTCTATCTGTAGGGATAGTTTGTTAGACAGGAAAGGTGAGAATATACAACTAGGTGAGCATTCACTTGTCTGTATCTGTAGGGATAGTTTGTTAGACTGAAAGGTGAGAATATACAACAAGTTGAGCATTCACTTGTCTGTATCTGTAGGGATAGTTTGTTAGACTGAAAGGTGAGAATATACAACTAGGTGAGCATTCACTTGTCTCTATCTGTAGGGATAGTTTGTTAGACTGAAAGGTGAGAATATACAACTAGGTGAGCATTCACTTGTCTGTATCTGTAGGGATAGTTTGTTAGACTGAAAGGTGAGAATATACAACTAGGTGAGCATTCACTTGTCTGTATCTGTAGGGATAGTTTTGTTAGACTGAAAGGTGAGAATATACAACTAGGTGAGCATTCACTTGTCTGTATCTGTAGGGGTAGTTTGTTAGACTGAAAGGTGAGAATATACAACTAGGTGAGCATTCACTTGTCTCTATCTGTAGGGATAGTTTGTTAGACTGAAAGGTGAGAATATACAACTAGGTGAGAATATACAACTAGGTGAGCATTCACTTGTCTCTATCTGTAGGGATAGTTTGTTAGACTGAAAGGTGAGAATATACAACTAGGTGAGCATTCAGTTGTCTCTATCTGTAGGGATAGTTTGTTAGACTGAAAGGTGAGAATATACAACTAGGTGAGCATTCACTTGTCTGTATCTGTAGGGATAGTTTGTTAGACTGAAAGGTGAGAATATACAACTAGTTGAGCATTCACTTGTCTGTATCTGTAGGGATAGTTTGTTAGACAGGGAAGGTGAGAATATACAACTAGGTGAGCATTCACTTGTCTGTATCTGTAGGGATAGTTTGTTAGACTGAAAGGTGAGAATATACAACTAGGTGAGCATTCACTTGTCTCTATCTGTAGGGATAGTTTTGTTAGGGTGAAAGGTGAGAATATACAACTAGTTGAGCATTCATTTGTCTGTATCTGTAGTTGTAGTTTGTTTGGGTGAAAAGTGAGAATATACAACTAGTTGAGCATTCACTTGTCTGTATCTGTAGGGATAGTTTGTTAGACTGAAAGGTGAGAATATACAACTAGGTGAGCATTCACTTGTCTGTATCTGTAGGGGTAGTTTGTTAGGGTGAAAGGTGAGAATATACAACTAGGTGAGCATTCACTTGTCTGTATCTGTAGGGATAGTTTGTTAGGGTGAAAGGTGAGAATATACAACTAGGTGAGCATTCACTTGTCTGTATCTGTAGGGGTAGTTTGTTAGGGTGAAAGGTGAGAATATACAACTAGGTGAGCATTCACTTGTCTGTATCTGTAGGGGTAGTTTGTTAGGGTGAAAGGTGAGAATATACAACTAGGTGAGCATTCACTTGTCTGTTTCTGTAGGGAAAGTTTGTTAGACTGAAAGGTGAGAATATACAACTAGGTGAGCATTCACTTGTCTGTATCTGTAGGGATAGTTTGTTAGACTGAAAGGTGAGAATATACAACTAGGTGAGCATTCACTTGTCTCTATCTGTAGGGATAGTTTGTTAGACTGAAAGGTGAGAATATACAAATAGGTGAGCATTCACTTGTCTGTATCTGTAGGATAGTTTGTTAGACTGAAAGGTGAGAATATACAACAAGTTGAGCATTCACTTGTCCTGTATCTGTAGGGATAGTTTGTTAGACAGGAAAGGTGAGAATATACAACTAGGTGAGCATTCACTTGTCTGTATCTGTAGGGATAGTTTGTTAGACTGAAAGGTGAGAATATACAGCTAGGTGAGCATTCACTTGTCTGTATCTGTAGGGATAGTTTGTTAGACTGAAAGGTGAGAATATACAACTAGGTGAGCATTCACTTGTCTGTATCTGTAGGGATAGTTTTGTTAGACTGAAAGGTGAGAATATACAACAAGTTGAGCATTCACTTGTCTCTATCTGTAGGGATAGTTTGTTAGGGTGAAAGGTGAGAATATACAACTAGGTGAGCATTCACTTGTCTGTATCTGTAGGGATAGTTTTGTTAGACTGAAAGGTGAGAATATACAACTAGTTGAGCATTCACTTGTCTCTATCTGTAGGGATAGTTTGTTAGACTGAAAGGTGAGAATATACAACAAGTTGAGCATTCACTTGTCTCTATCTGTAGGGATAGTTTGTTAGACTGAAAGGTGAGAATATACAACTAGTTGAGCATTCACTTGTCTCTATCTGTAGGGATAGTTTGTTAGACTGAAAGGTGAGAATATACAACTAGGTGAGCATTCACTTGTCTCTATCTGTAGGGATAGTTTGTTAGACTGAAAGGTGAGAATATACAACTAGGTGAGCATTCACTTGTCTGTATCTGTAGGGATAGTTTGTTAGACTGAAAGGTGAGAATATACAACAAGTTGAGCATTCACTTGTCTATATCTGTAGGGATAGTTTGTTAGACAGGAAAGGTGAGAATATACAACTAGGTGAGCATTCACTTGTCTGTATCTGTAGGGATAGTTTGTTAGACTGAAAGGTGAGAATATACACTAGGTGAGCATTCACTTGTCTGTATCTGTAGGGATAGTTTGTTAGACTGAAAGGTGAGAATATACAACTAGGTGAGCATTCACTTGTCTGTATCTGTAGGGATAGTTTGTTAGACTGAAAGGTGAGAATATACAACAAGTTGAGCATTCACTTGTCTCTATCTGTAGGGATAGTTTGTTAGGGTGAAAGGTGAGAATATACAACTAGGTGAGCATTCACTTGTCTGTATCTGTAGGGATAGTTTGTTAGACTGAAAGGTGAGAATATACAACTAGTTGAGCATTCACTTGTCTGTATCTGTAGGGATAGTTTGTTAGACTGAAAGGTGAGAATATACAACAAGTTGAGCATTCACTTGTCTCTATCTGTAGGGATAGTTTGTTAGACTGAAAGGTGAGAATATACAACTAGGTGAGCATTCACTTGTCTCTATCTGTAGGGATAGTTTGTTAGACTGAAAGGTGAGAATATACAACTAGGTGAGCATTCACTTGTCTCTATCTGTAGGGATAGTTTGTTAGACTGAAAGGTGAGAATATACAACGAATTGAGCATTCACTTGTCTGTATCTGTAGGGATAGTTTGTTAGACTGAAAGGTGAGAATATACAACAAGTTGAGCATTCACTTGTCTGTATCTGTAGGGGTAGTTTGTTAGACTGAAAGGTGAGAATATACAACTAGGTGAGCATTCACTTGTCTGTATCTGTAGGATTAGGTATGTTAACAGCACTAGAAAAAAATGACAAATAATCAACAACAGAAAAAAATATGGACCAAGGCAGGATCGAACCCGTACTCAGTGGCACAGCGCCTTGCCACGAAAAGCCAAACGCTAGGGAACACTGCCACTCAGCTAACTAGTTATTGTACTAGTAATTGTACCTGTAGAGATAGTTTGTCAGATGTTAGATTACTTTCAGCCTCACAGACCTATACAAATTGACATGTCTAATTGTACCTGTAGAGATAGTTTGTCAGATGTTAGATTACTTTCAGCCTCACAGAGCTATACAAATTGACATGTCTAATTGTACCTGTAGAGATAGTTTGTTAGATGTGAGATTACTTTCAGCCTCACAGACCTATACAAATTGACATGTCTGCAAGTACTGGTTACTGAGATCATGTTTCTCTTTGCAATTGTGACTTTTCAGCCGGCACAAATGCAGCCACAACTCCGTCCAGCAATTCCAGCGAGGACCGTTCCCCAAGTCTGACTACACATCAACCTACCAAGCCATCAAGCATCCAAAACCGAGATCATCAAAGCGCCCTCCAGCAGCAGAACTGGAGCATAATCCCGCCCCCATGTATTTCTCCACCAATCAGAGAGATGATTTCAAAGATCCTGGCAATGTCGAGCGAGTTCAGCCAATAACAAATGTAAGCTTGTGCAAGCATTTGCGTAATTAAAATATTTCATAGAATTTGTAAAACTTCATGGACAAATCTGCCACATTTGTTTTACTTTCAGTGGAATATTCACAAAATGTTTTTCTTTCATGAGTTCATTTGGTGGCCATTGTTTCTATGTTGATCTCATAAGTTGATATTGACAAAATATGCTTGTTTGTGGGGATATTGTTTACATTTGTTGATTTCTTGGCAACTCTTGTTAACATTTAACATTTTAACTCTATTTAAATGTGTTGATTTCTTGGCAACTCTTGTTAACATTTAACATTTAAACTCTATTTAAATGTGTTGATTTCTTGGCAACTCTTGTTAACATTTAACATTTAAACTCTATTTAAATGTGTTGATTTCTTGGCAACTCTTGTTAACATTTAACATTTTAACTCTATTTAAATGTGTTGATTTCTTGGCAACTCTTGTTAACATTTAACATTTAAACTCTATTTAAATGTGTTGATTTCTTGGCAACTCTTGTTAACATTTAACATTTTAACTCTATTTAAATGTGTTGATTTCTTGGCAACTCTTGTTAACATTTAACATTTTAACTCTATTTAAATGTGTTGATTTCTTGGCAACTCTTGTTAACATTTAACATTTTAACTCTATTTAAATGTGTTGATTTCTTGGCAACTCTTGTTAACATTTAACATTTTAACTCTATTTAAATGTGTTGATTTCTTGTTAACATTTAACATTTTAACTCTATTTAAATGTGTTGATTTCATGGCAACTCTTGTTAAATATGTTTATTTCATGGGAACTATTGTTAAATTTGTTAATTTCTTGAGAAATCTTGTTCAGTATGTTCATTTCATGGGAACTTTTGTTAAATTTGTTAATTTCATGAGAACTTTTGTTGAATTTGTTAATTTCTTGGGAACTCTTGTTAAATGCGTTAATTTCATGTGGAGTCTTGTTAAATTTGTTATTTGGTTATGGAAGGGCCCCGGTATCACTACAAACGAATTAAAATCCATAATTGCTCTACCGCCCGTGCCAACGTAATCATCCGAATTAATATCTCATCTCTCAAACAAGATAGGTAACTGTAGTCCCTATTGTAGCAGTCTCAGCACACGCGAAAAGACATAAGGCGAAACCACGCAGAAAGTGAACACAGCCAACTGTTCCATATCATATGATATCAAAATTCATCGTAAACAATTGGAATATAGAAACATGATCAAAATGGATGAGACACACAGCTCACTGTGTGTACAGAGCACTTAACTTAGTAGCTTCTGCAACAAGCCGGACTTGAAATATGAGGAAACCGCAACAAGGAACACTTTTCATACATAGTCTTCAATGGTTCCTGCCACCTATCCACCATATTGACCGGAAGTTTACGTTCTCTTGAAAATGATGGTCATATTTTTAAAAAATGTATAGCGCTTGATATTGTTAGGACATCATTTTTTACTCCAATTCCAAACATATAGACACACATAGTTAGTCGTCAGATTATCCCCGTCGCACATAAAAAACAGACCGTAATATTAGCGTACGGCCGGTCTAGGGATATACGATGAACCATTACGATGACATAGCACACAACAATGTCGTACACACAACAATTTCGCTCCCTTTAGATTCCTGATCACTCTAGTGAAAGCAGCCTACGACGAACAAAACAGGGTGCAAATTCCCTAAAGAGATAAAACTACGGCTGACGAAGCAGTTTACATTAATGAGTAACATGTAAATAACTTGTGTCAATGAATTCCAACAACTGCCATAAACAGCACCAATGTGATGTAAAGCTACAAAATTTGTTAATTTCATGGGAACTCTTGTTCAATTTGTTAACTTTTGGGGGGAAATTTTGTTAAATTAGTTAATTTCATGGGAAATTTTGTTAAATTTCTTAAATCTTTTTAAATTTGTTAATTTAATGGGAACTCTTGTTCATTCAATCATTCATTCTGTGACTGAAAACTCAAGTGTCAACACAACACACAATAAGATATGATTACAATCATACAATCTGTGATTATTTGACACAATCTGAGAGCACAACTATGTTGGAACAGATCCAGAAATATGAAGCATCCAGTTATCCATTGGATGGAGTGACTTCCTACTCTCAGCAGTTCCCTCCAAGACAGGTGAGTAGGGGAGGGAGGATTGTAGGATTAGTGTGAGGATTGTAGGGTTAGTGTGAGAGGGAGGGTTGTAGGATTAGTGTGAGCATTGTAGGATTAGTGTGAGGATTGTAGGGTTAGTGTGAGAGGGAGGATTGTAAGATTAGTGTGAGGATTGTAGGGTTAGTGTGAGAGGGATGATTGTAGGGTTAGTGTGAGAGGGAGGATTGTAGGATTAGTGTGAGGATTGTAGGGTTAGTGTGAGAGGGAGGATTGTAGGATTAGTGTGAGAGGGAGGATTGTAGGGTTAGTGTGAGAGGGAGGATTGTAGGATTAGTGTGAGGATTGTAGGGTTAGTGTGAGAGGGAGGATTGTAGGATTAGTGTGAGAGGGAGGATTGTAATATTAGTGTGAGGATTGTAGGGTTAGTGTGAGAGGGAGGATTGTAGGGTTAGTGTGAGAGGGAAGATTGTAGGATTAGTGTGAGGATTGTAGGATTAGTGTGAAGATTGTAGGGTTAGTGTGAAAGGGAGGATTGTAGGATTAGTGTGAGAGGGAGGATTGTAGGATTAGTGTGAGAGGGAGGATTGTAGGATTAGTGTGAGAGGGAGGATTGTCGGGTTAGTGTCAGAGGGAGGATTGTAGGATTAGTGTGCGGATTGTAGGGTTAGTGTGAGAGGGAGGATTGTAGGATTAGTGTGAGGATTGTAGGGTTAGTGTGTGGGGGAGGATTGTAGGATTAGTGTGAGAGGGAGGATTGTAAGATTAGTGTGAGGATTGTAGGGTTAGTGTGAGAGGGAGGATTGTAAGATTAGTGTGAGGATTGTAGGGTTAGTGTGAGAGGGAGGATTGTATGATTAGTGTGAGAGGGAGGATTGTAAGATTAGTGTGAAGATTGTAGGGTTAGTGTGAGAGGGAGGATTGTAGGGTTAGTGTGAGAGGGAGGATTGTAGGATTAGTGTGAGGATTGTAGGGTTAGTGTGATAGGGAGGATTGTAGGATTAGTGTGAAAGGGAGGATTGTAGGGTTAGTGTGAAAAGGAGGATTGTAGGATTAGTGTGAGGGAGGTTTGTAGGATTAGTATGAGAGGGAGGATTGTAGGATTAGTGTGAGAAGGAGGTATTATTTAGTGTGAGAGGGAGGATTGTAGGATTAATGGGAGAGGGAGGTATTATTAGTGTGAGAGGGAGGATTGTAGGATTAATTTGAGAGGGAGGATTGTAGCATTAGTGTGAGAGGGAGGATTGTAGGATTAGTGTGAGAGGGAGGTATTATTAGTGTGAGAGGGAGGATTGTAGGATTAGTGTGAGAGGGAGGATTGTAGCATAGTGTGAGAGGGAGGATTGTAGCATTAGTGTGAGAGGGAGGTATTATTAGTGTGAGAGGGAGGATTGTAGGATCAGTGAGAGAGACATGGGTTGGATAAGTGTGAGAAAGTAGAAGAAAAAGACCTTAATGAACAATTAAGAAGTGCTTTAAGGGAAACTCATTGGACATCTAATACCTGGTGACAGCTGGAGAAATAAATGGCAGGAGAAACTCATTGAACATCTGATACCTGGTGACAGCTGGAGAAATAAATGGCAGGAGAAACTAATTGGACATCTGATACCTGGTGACAGCTGGAGAAATAAATGGCAGGAGAAACTCATTGAACATCTGATACCTGGTGACAGCTGGAGAAATAAATGGCAGGAGAAACTCATTGAACATCTGATACCTGGTGACAGCTGGAGAAATAAATGGCAGGAGAAACTCATTGAACATCTGATACCTGGTGACAGCTGGAGAAATAAATGGCAGGAGAAACTAATTGGACATCTGATACCTGGTGACAGCTGGAGAAATAAATGGCAGGAGAAACTCATTGAACATCCGATACCTGGTGACAGCTGGAGAAATAAATGGCAGGAGAAACTAATTGGACATCTGATACCTGGTGACAGCTGGAGAAATCAGCGGCAGGAGAAACTCATTGAACATCCGATACCTAGTGACAGCTGGAGAAATCAGAGGCAGGAGAAACTCATTGAACATCCGATACCTGGTGACAGCTGGAGAAATAAATGGCAGGAGAAACTAATTGGACATCTGATACCTGGTGACAGCTGGAGAAATAAATGGCAGGAGAAACTCATTGAACATCTGATACCTGGTGACAGCTGGAGAAATAAATGGCAGGAGAAACTAATTGGACATCTGATACCTGTTGACAGCTGGAGAAATCAGCGGCAGGAGAAACTCATTGAACATCCGATACCTAGTGACAGCTGGAGAAATCAGAGGCAGGAGAAACTCATTGAACATCCGATACCTGGTGACAGCTGGAGAAATAAATGGCAGGAGAAACTCATTGGACATCTGATACCTGGTGACAGCTGGAGAAATAAATGGCAGGAGAAACTCATTGAACATCTGATACCTGGTGACAGCTGGAGAAATAAATGGCAGGAGAAACTCATTGAACATCTGATACCTGGTGACAGCTGGAGAAATAAATGGCAGGAGAAACTCATTGAACATCTGATACCTGGTGACAGCTGGAGAAATAAATGGCAGGAGAAACTAATTGGACATCTGATACCTGGTGACAGCTGGAGAAATAAATGGCAGGAGAAACTCATTGAACATCTGATACCTGGTGACAGCTGGAGAAATAAATGGCAGGAGAAACTCATTGAACATCTGATACCTGGTGACAGCTGGAGAAATAAATGGCAGGAGAAACTCATTGAACATCTGATACCTGGTGACAGCTGGAGAAATAAATGGCAGGAGAAACTCATTGAACATCTGATACCTGGTGACAGCTGGAGAAATAAATGGCAGGAGAAACTCATTGAACATCTGATACCTGGTGACAGATGGAGAAATCAGAAAGTTGGGAATACATCTTCATTTTGTTGGTGCTGTATCTTTTAGACTGTGACACTTCCATCTTCAGCATGAGTACATTTGTTGGTGCTGTATCTTACTGTGACACTTCCATCTTCAGCATGAGTACATTTGTTGGTGCTGTATCTTACTGTGACACTTCCATCTTCAGCATGAGTACATTTGTTGGTGCTGTATCTTACTGTTACACTTCCATCTTCAGCATGAGTACATTTGTTGGTGCTGTATCTTACTGTTACACTTCCATCTTCAGCATGAGTACATTTGTTGGTGCTGTATCTTTTAGACTGTGACACTTCCATCTTCAGCATGAGTACATTTGTTGGTGCTGTATCTTACTGTGACACTTCCATCTTCAGCATGAGTACATTTGTTGGTGCTGTATCTTACTGTGACACTTCCATCTTCAGCATGAGTACATTTGTTGGTGCTGTATCTTACTGTTACACTTCCATCTTCAGCATGAGTACATTTGTTGGTGCTGTATCTTTTAGTCTGTGACACTTCCATCTTCAGCATGAGTACATTTGTTGGTGCTGTATCTTTTAGACTGTGACACTTCCATCTTCAGCATGAGTACATTTGTTGGTGCTGTATCTTTTAGACTGTGACACTTCCATCTTCAGCATGAGTACATTTGTTGGTGCTGTATCTTACTGTTACACTTCCATCTTCAGCATGAGTACATTTGTTGGTGCTGTATCTTTTAGACTGTGACACTTCCATCTTCAGCATGAGTACATTTGTTGGTGCTGTATCTTTTAGACTGTGACACTTCCATCTTCAGCATGAGTACATTTGTTGGTGCTGTTTCTTTTAGACTGTGACACTTCCATCTTCAGCATGAGTACATTTGTGGGTGCTGTATCTTACTGTGACACTTCCATCTTCAGCATGAGTACATTTGTTGGTGCTGTATCTTACTGTGACACTTCCATCTTCAGCATGAGTACATTTGTTGGTGCTGTATCTTTTAGACTGTGACACTTCCATCTTCAGCATGAGTACATTTGTTGGTGCTTTATCTTTTAGTCTGTGACACTTCCATCTTCAGCATGAGTACATTTGTTGGTGCTGTATCTTTTAGTCTGTGACACTTCCATCTTCAGCATGAGTACATTTTTACAATTGCTTAACTGGGGGACAGGCAAGACACCCGCCTCTAGACACAGAGGTTGTGAGTTCAAATCCCGACTGCACCAGTTTGCATTTTTCTTTGTGATTTCTCTCTGCAGCAAACACCTGGTCTCAGCAGTGAGGCCCGAAATATCAATTCTCATCGATGGAATAAATATGAGTACCTCAGAAGATGGAATTATCTGCCTGTGTGGCGAGAGACCCCTGTACACACAGCTGCTGGGGGAAAATGGATTAACATGCACAATTTAGATTCTAATCTCTAGGGACTCTGCTAGAGATGAATGCTGGTGAACAGAAAACAAAAATTGGTGAACAATTGTGCCTAGACAGTGACAGACCTACATTGTCTGACTTTTAACTGCTAAGGTTTCTGTTACCTGAACATAGGGCACACAGAAACTGTTTTGTTATTGTTCTAGAGATGGCTAGACATCAGATCTCACTACCCAGAGAGTGTTAGACATCAGATCTCACTACCCAGAGAGTGTTAGACATCAGATCTCACTATCTAGAGAGTGTTAGACATCAGATCTCACTACCCAGAGAGTGTTAGACATCAGATCTCACTATCTAGAGAGTGTTAGACATCAGATCTCACTACCCAGAGAGTGTTAGACATCAGATCTCACTACCCAGAGAGAGTTAGACATCAGATCTCACTACCCAGAGAGGGTTAGACATCAGATCTCACTACCCAGAGAGTGTTAGACATCAGATCTCACTATCTAGAGAGTGTTAAACATCAGATCTCACTACCCAGAGAGTGTTAGACATCAGATCTCACTACCCAGAGAGTGTTAGACATCAGATCTCACTATCTAGAGAGTGTTAGACATCAGATCTCACTACCCAGAGAGTGTTAGACATCAGATCTCACTACCCAGAGAGTGTTAGACATCAGATCTCACTATCTAGAGAGTGTTAGACATCAGATCTCACTACCCAGAGAGTGTTAGACATCAGATCTCACTATCTAGAGAGTGTTAGACATCAGATCTCACTATCTAGAGAGTGTTAGACATCAGATCTCACTATCTAGAGAGTGTTAGACATCAGATCTCACTATCTAGAGAGTGTTAGACATCAGATCTCACTACCCAGAGAGTGTTAGACATCAGATCTCACTATCTAGAGAGTGTTAGACTTCAGATCTCACTATCTAGAGAGTGTTAGACATCAGATCTCACTATCTAGAGAGTGTTAGACATCAGATCTCACTACCCAGAGAGTGTTAGACATCAGATCTCACTACCCAGAGAGTGTTAGACTTCAGATCTCACTATCTAGAGAGTGTTAGACATCAGATCTCACTACCCAGAGAGTGTTAGACTTCAGATCTCACTATCTAGAGAGTGTTAGACATCAGATCTCACTACCCAGAGAGTGTTAGACTTCAGACCTCACTATCTAGAGAGTGTTAGACATCAGATCTCACTATCTAGAGAGTGTTAGACATCAGATCTCACTATCTAGAGAGTGTTAGACATCAGATCTCACTACCCAGAGAGTGTTAGACTTCAGATCTCACTATCTAGAGAGTGTTAGACTTCAGATCTCACTATCTAGAGAGTGTTAGACATCAGATCTCACTATCTAGAGAGTGTTAGACATCAGATCTCACTACCCAGAGAGTGTTAGACATCAGATCTCACTACCCAGAGAGTGTTAGACATCAGATATCACTATCTAGAGAGTGTTAGACTTCAGATCTCACTACCCAGGGAGTGTTAGACATCAGATCTCACTACCCAGAGAATGTTAGACATCAGATCTCACTACCCAGAGAGTGTTAGACATCAGATCTCACTACCCAAAGAGTGTTAGACATCAGATCTCACTACCCAGAGAGTGTTAGACATCAGATCTCACTATCTAGAGAGTGTTAGACATCAGATCTCACTATCTAGAGAGTGTTAGACATCAGATCTCACTATCTAGAGAGTGTTAGACATCAGATCTCACTATCTAGAGAGTGTTAGACATCAGATCTCACTATCTAGAGAGTGTTAGACATCAGATCTCACTACCCAGAGAGTGTTAGACATCAGATCTCACTATCTAGAGAGTGTTAGACATCAGATCTCACTACCCAGAGAGTGTTAGACATCAGATCTCACTATCTAGAGAGTGTTAGACATCAGATCTCACTATCTAGAGAGTGTTAGACATCAGATCTCACTACCCAGAGAGTGTTAGACATCAGATATCACTATCTAGAGAGTGTTAGACATCAGATCTCACTACCCAGAGAGTGTTAGACATCAGATCTCACTATCTAGAGAGTGTTAGACATCAGATCTCACTACCCAGAGAGTGTTAGACATCAGATCTCACTACCCAGAGAGTGTTAGACATCAAATCTCACTATCTAGAGAGTGTTAGACATCAGATCTCACTATCTAGAGAGTGTTAGACATCAGATCTCACTACCCAGAGAGTGTTAGACATCAGATCTCACTATCTAGAGAGTGTTAGACATCAGATCTCACTACCCAGAGAGTGTTAGACATCAGATCTCACTATCTAGAGAGTGTTAGACATCAGATCTCACTACCCAGAGAGTGTTAGACATCAGATCTCACTATCTAGAGAGTGTTAGACTTCAGATCTCACTACCCAGAGGGGGTTACACTACTGTAGTGTTTGCTCTAATCTGTGTGGGACTGATCTCTTATATCATCATCTAGGATGAAGTAACTCTCATGACTGGTTACTCTAATCTGTGTGGGACTGATCTCTTATATCATAATCTAGGGTGAAGTAACTCTCATGACTGGTTACTCTAATCTGTGTGGGACTGATCTCTTATATCATCATCTAGGATGAAGTAACTCTCATGACTGTTTGCTCTAATCTGTGTGGGACTGATCTCTTATATCGTCAGCAAAGTTGGAACTGTTTGAGAATCTTCATTGTTGACGTTGTCAAAAATGCAATCTATGATTTGAACGTTTGTGATGTCACACAGAACTTGGCACCAGCAAGGAGGTATGTTGACAGACGGGATCTCAGCCATTACGAGCTTGCTCAATTTGATGACAGAACTGCCAATAAAGAACACTTTAGAAGATGGACGTCGCAGCCGCGACTCAGCTTTGGGGAGTTGCCAAGTTTTACTGGTGCGTGAGGTCTTTGTTGTGTATGCCAGTTTGTCCTATGTTCATGTGTCTGATCATGAAAATAATTCCAAAATAATCATTATAATATTGTCCTAGGGGACTGGTTGGTCTCAAGGCAGGACGTCCATCTCGAGACAGAGAGGTTTTGAGTTCAAATCCTGGCTGCACCAGTTGACATTTTTATTTGTGATTTCTCTCTGTGGCAACCATCCCTGGTCTCAGCAGCCAGGCCCGGCTTGAAACGTCAGTTACTCATCGGTGGAACAAAATATGAGTACCTCCAAAGATATCTGCCTGTGCAGTGAGGGACCATTGTGCACATGGTTGCCAGGGAAAATAGATTAACACACAAAATTCAGTTCCTAGTCTCTAGGGACTTCACCAGATGTGAAAGTTGGCGAACATAAAAAAAAATATTGTCCTAGACACCATCTCTCACTGACCTACTTTCTGCCTGCCTATTTATGATGACATAGATCTATCTCATTTTGTTTAGCCCAAACTGTGCCTTTGTTGTCTGTCTACGCCAGCTTTATTGTTGTCTGTCTACGCCAGCTTTATTGTTGTCTGTCTACGCCAGCTTTATTATAATGATATCTTTTACATAGACTTGATGGGCTACAATTTGCATAAATATCACATTTTCCTATTTTTCACACCTGTAGCCATATGCTCAGGTGTCCCTCACCATACAGGCAGATATTCTCCAACTTCAGAGTTACTTTATCGTTTAAACTTTTGATGTTTTGAGTAGATCTTTTCCCTATCAATTTTGCCTGGGCAGCGGCCATTTTTGGTCTACTTTTTTTTTAAGATTTCTTATGTGCCTTGAGTTCTTTAACATGAGCAGAGTTCACACATATGTTTTACTGTTGTCTGAGAGGGCCATACATCGGGTCTGATTACCCAGAGATTGGGGGAGAGTAAAGCCACAAAGTAACCACAGATGTGAAGAGAAATATTCCCACCGTCTGGGGTGGGAACACAGGAACTTCTGTCCCAGGGGTTGACATTTTAGCTATAGACCAGTGCTTCTCAATACGGTGCCCATCACATGTGCCCAGGAAGTTCCAGCAAGTGACGTCATTTATTGTCCGGCATTCATTTGAATGAAAGATATAGAGAAAACCAAAAAAGAAAGGATGAAGCAAACTCTGATGTTTTCTTCTTTCCAATGAACAGAAGCTGTGTCAGCATTAAATGATCAGAACAAATCAGATTTAACAGTTGGAATTAGCCTAATGTAACTGTCAGCATTAAATGATCAGAGCAAATCAGATTTAACAGTTGAAATTAGCCTAATGTAACTGTCAGCATTAAATGATCAGAGCAAATCAGATTTAACAGTTGAAATTAGCCTAATGTAACTGTCAGCATTAAATGATCAGAACAAATCAGATTTAACAGTTGAAATTAGCCTAATGTAACTGTCAGCATTAAATGATCAGAGCAAATCAGATTTAACAGTTGAAATTAGCCTAACGTAATATCTTGTATATCTGTGCTTAGTATCTTGAAAGACTTGAGTAGAGGTGACCTTGAATTCACATCAATTATATGTCCCAAACTGTGAAAATCCAGCAGAAAAAATGCCATACTAAAAGTCACACTAGTTCAGTGCTGTCAAATGCTTTCTTCTCCAACAACTAGAAAATACAATAAATATAGAAGATCATTGGACATAGGTAAAGGATATATGGAAAGAGACATGTGAAGAAACACTGGGGAAAAGAGAACACCAGAATAAGGCATGGATGACAGCAGAGACCCTGGATAAAATAAAAGAAAGAAAGAACAAGAAAGCAGACATAAATAAAAGCAAAACAAGAAGTAATAAAGCCAAGACACAGGAAGCTTACACAGAGGTGAACAAAGAAGTGAGAAGATGCATTAAAAGGGATAAGAGGAAATATATAGATGAACTAGCTAAAGAGGCAGAAGAAGCAGCAAATAAAGGGAATATGAAAGAACTGTACAACAGCACAAAGAAATTAAGTGGAAAATACAAACAGATCAATGCCTTTATTAAAGATAAAAAAGGAAATCTGCTTAGTAATATAAGGGAACAAATGGAGAGATGGAAAGAGCACTTTGAAGAACTTTTGAATAGACCCGGCTCAAATAATCCTCCAGATATACTACCAGCAGAAGAAGAGTTACACATTAACTGTGGAAAACGAAGCATAGAAGAAATAATGAAAGCCATCAAACTATTAAAAAATGGTAAAGCCACAGGACCAGATGAAATTCCTTCGGAAGCCATCAAAGCAGATATTAACACCTCTACCAAGATGTTACATAATCTATTAGTTAAAATTTGGGAGAGGGAAGAAATACCTAAAGACTGGAAAGAAGGTTATATGATCAAACTACCAAAGAAAGGAAGTTTACAGGAGTGCACAAATTATAGAATTATGCTACTATCAGTGCCAGGAAAAATATTAAGCAGAATCATTCTGGAGATACTAAAAGAGGCCATAGAGAAACATTTGAGAGATGAACAAGCAGGTTTTAGGAAGAACAGATCATGTGCTGATCAAATAACTACTCTACGTATAATAGTTGAACAAAGTTTAGAACTACAGTCCCCACTTTATATTGGATTCATAGATTACGAAAAGGCTTTGATAGTTTAGACAGAAGAATATTTTGGAAGTTGCTGAGTCATTACGGAATCCCCATAAAGTTTATTAACCTGATAAAAACAATGTATGAAGGAACAAAATGTAGTGTGGTGCATGAAGGACAGATTACAGAAGCATTTGAAATAAGAACAGGAGTAAGGCAAGGATGCCTCCTGTCTCCATTTCTCTTTCTACTGGCCATAGATTGGATTATGAAAATAACTCAAAACAACAGAAATGGAATCCAATGGCCACTGACCAAACAACTTGATGATTTAGACTTTGCTGATGACATAGCTCTCCTATCACACAGCCATCAACAGATGCAGGATAAAATGAGCATACTAGATGAGAGATCACCACAGCTAGGAATGAAGATTAATAGAGATAGGACCAACATTATGAGAATTAATGCAGTTGGCAATAACCAAATAAAACTAGGAGAAATACCTCTATTAGATATTCTTCTTCTACTTCTTCCCTTCCTCATCTGCCTTTCAGCGTCGAGGGGAGATATAATTTGCGGTCTTTTGCTCTTCTGTTCGCCTCTGCTGCTGTTATGTTTCCTAGTGCTTCTAATATTCCATCAACCCATCTTTTTCGTGGTCGACCCTTGAGTCTGGTGTTCTCACAACGTTTTTTGAAAGCTCATTGTGTTGTGTTTTGTTCTTTCTGCCTTGTCACGTGGCCAAACCATTTTATCTGCTGTTTCCTTATATATTCTATGGCGGGGGCTATTCCTAGCTTTTTTCTCAGTTCTTCATTTCTGATCTTATCTCTCAGACTGTTTCCTGTCATTCGTCTAACACATTTAATCTCTGTAGAGGTTATTTTATTAGATGTACAATCTTACATATATCTGTGCAGTAATATAGATAAAGAGGGAGGAACAGAAAATGATACCAAAATAAGGATATCAAAAGCAAGATGATCTTTTGTTGCACTGGGAAACATATGGAAGTCCAAAGAAATTAGGTTAAATACTAAAATAAAAATGTTCAACTCCAATGTTAAGTTAGTCCTATTATATGGCTGTGAAACATGGAGGACAACAAAATTGACAATCATGAAGATACAGACCATCATGGATGCTTACTCAGAATAAAAGGATATAAATGGCAGGACAAAATCACTAACATAGAATTATGGAAATATACCAGTCAAATACCAGTGGATAAAGAGATACAGCGAAGATGATGGCACTGGATAGGACACACACTACTGAAGCCAGCTGAGAGTATTACACAACAGGCCCTTTTTTGGAATCCCCAGGGGAAAAGACATGTGGAAGACCAAGGAATTCTTGGAGAAGACAGATAGAGGTAGAGATGAAGATGATGGGGAAGACATGGAATGATCTTAAAAGAATAGCAAGAAACAGAACGACTTAGAAAGTGTTTGTTGAAGACCTATGCTCCACAGGGAGCTGAAAGGTAGAATAAGAGTATTAATGCTTTCTTGTTTAATGCTCATTTTGCTGTTTATCTTCCAAAGCTATGTCATATTTTGTTGGTAGGAAACAGTGTTTTATATTTGCTTTCTTTGAAACTGAACACTAACATGAACACTAACATGAACACTAACATGAACACTAACATGAACACTAACATGAACACTAACATGAACACTAACATGAACACTAACATGAACACTAACATGAACACTAAACATGAACACTAACATGAACACTAACATGAACACTAACATGAACACTAACATGAACACTAAACATGAACACTAAACATGAACACTAACATGAACACTGACATGAACACTGACATGAACACTAACATGAACACTAAACATGAACACTAACATGAACACTAACATGAACATTAACATGAACACTAACATGAACACTAACATGAACATTAACATGAACACTAACATGAACACTAACATGAACACTAACATGAACACTAACATGAACACTAACATGAACACTAACATGAACACTAACATGAACACTAACATGAACACTAACATGAACACTAACATGAACACTAACATGAACACTAAACATGAACACTAACATGAACACTAACATGAACATTAACATGAACACTAACATGAACACTAACATGAACACTAACATGAACACTAACATGAACACTAACAGTGCGATGAGAAAAAAGCTGTCATAGACATGAGCAGCCATTGTTAACAATAAACTTGGTACTGACCCCCCACAGTTCCTTGACAAATGTCCAGTGGGCACACAAAAGGTTGCGAAGCTCTAGGCCTCCAAGCTCTCAGAACTGTGCATGTAATTGTTCATCTATAAGTTAACATTGTGACAGTTGTCAACCTGTTTAATCAGTGTACATCTTGACTCCTTCTCATCTTATGAGCTACCCATTGCAGGGCCTCTCCTGTTTCCTGACAAAGGCAGTTTGCCCCAGTCTACGATGAGACAGTCATATCTGGGACCACATGCACCACCTGCTAACCTGGTAAAGGCAATCCCTGACAACATTAAAATTGAAGGTTTGTTTCCATAGAACTGTTCTTCTTCTGTATCATTGTACATGTTTGGTTTAGTCAAATGTTTATCTTTATAGCAGGGAGCACAGGCGGTCGGCAACAGGAGAGCTGAAAGTTGTCAGTGACTTAAAGCTTGTGCCAGGATAGGTAACTAGCCAGATCCTACTTCACCTCTGTGTGGTGTTCCTAGAACTTCCATTTGGTGTGGCAAGCCAAGATGGTCATTAACTCTTTCAGGACCAGAACAGGAAACAGGAATTTTCAGATTTGGACCAGAAAACTTGATTTTTTTTTCCTGTTTCCAGAAATTTTACCATATACCTTTTTCATTTGACTACTTCACACAGTAATTAAGATAAATGTGGCATGTGTTATATATCACTGGAAAGGGAAATGGATACAGAAAATGAAAATAGCAATATATTTCTGATATGTCATTATTTAAAGGAATAGTTATATTTAAAAAAAAAATATTCAAGGTAGATAATTTTAAATTTAAAATATTGTATTTCACTTACCCATTTCCATCCAGATATGTGTTGCTATCCATTTGTCTTGAAATATTACACAACATAATCCAAATTCCTCGAAAATACAGTTTATTTGATGAATTTATGTCCACAAATAACAAAATTATGCACATTTTTATAAATGATCCCAGAATAAAAAATTTTCAAATTTTTTTTCCATCACAACAATATTATTTACAAGTCAAGTTTATTATTTTTATTGACACATATGTACTTATTGTGTGTGATATTCCCTAAAGCATGTTTTAGCGCACAGATGTGGCTTATCCGGACAACCTATACAATAATAGCTGCTTCGTTTTCTTACTTTCCGCTGCTCCGAACAATGAACACACTGCAGGTCTTTCCCATCAAAATCAATGAGATGGATGGCACCCTGATATCTCTGCGGCTTCATGTTCCATTTTTTCCCCGGCTTGGATAAATCAACTTGAAGAAGGTTGTTAGGATTAGGTGTCTCTGCTCCTACTATGCTACACAAATCATAAATAAGCAGCTCCTTGAAATCTGCAAAAGGCATAGGCTTTTCAGTGTTAGGGCGGCTCAAGTTATATAAAATATGAGCATTGAGTTGTGTGATCTCAATTATCCACATAAATATTTTCTTCCACCACTTGACTGTCTTCCTTGTGTAGTTCCCATAATATGAGATCATCTGGTCTACTCTGTCACATCCATTCATTGAGTGGTTGTAGCTATGGATGGGTGATGGCTTCCTGACTTGACTCCTACCTTCAGTTCTGACCTCATATGTGACACTTCCATGTGTTGTCACCAATTGGCAGGGCTTTTTGGATTTTTTATCCCTCCAGCTGACACACATAACTTGCTCCTCATAATTGATGAACCACTTTGCCTCATTCACTGATATTTTTTTTATTTTTGACTTCTGCTGGAAATCCGCGTCTGTTTGTATTTAGCGTTCCAGTGTAGTTGTGATTTTTCTGCCGCAGAAATTGAACAAGTGGCAGGGAAGTATAATACCGGTCAGCAAACAAATGATGATGATCTGTGATGCCTTCTAGTAACTTGTCAAAAACTTTGACAGCATGTGATGAATGTGGGTCTGTTTCAGGCCTGTAAGCTGTGTCCGTACCAAAATATACCAGGAGGTTGAAAACGTATCTGGTGATCGAGTCACAAAGTCCGTATGATTTGATATTATATTTTTTTGGCTTACTGGCATTGTACTGCTTGTACTTAAATCTTCCCTTGTAGCCTATAACCATCTCATCAGTGCAGATATTTTTAAACGGATAAAACGCTTCTTGAAATTTTTCGATCAATGAATTGATGAACAGCTCAATTTTACATTTTCCAGCCGCATCAGGACCAGCCGCATGAAGCATAGATTGATAAATGAGTAAAAATCTGGTCCGACTAAACATGCACCTAAACCAAGGACTACTTTTAAATGATTGAATGGACCAGTAATCCTTTATAGAATTTGTTGCATTCATTCCCATGGCAATCAGGACTGCCAGAAACTGAAAAAAAGTATTACGGTCCAGCGGTGTCCATTTAGTAAAACTTGAATACCTGCGTACAGGAGTACTCAATTCCATTTTTTGCTGAGCATAACTGTTGATATTTTGAATCAGACTATCAACAATTGTGTCAGTCAACAGGCTCAGAAAATACTTGGAAGGTGAAGCATTTTCTGGAAGATCTAACTTACATCCAGAATTTATATTTTGGAAGCTAGATTTGCCAATGGTATCTCCATCTCTGGCTTCATGCCACCCATCAGCAGGCTTCCTAGCCACATCTGTCCTGTCAGCTTTGGCTGACAGAATAGTATCAGTTTCATCGTCAGAATCACTGCCACTCAATTCCTCTGAGTCACTGATAGTGCTGGACTGGAGGCATCGACCAGCTAAACCTAAACAAGAGAGTCTTGGTTTCTTGCCACTCGACTTACCACTCGACTTACCACTCGACTTACCACTCGACTTACCACTCGACTTACCACTCGACTTACCACTCGACTTACCACTCGACTTACCACTCGACTTACCACTCGACTTACCACTCGACTTACCACTCGACTTACCACTCGACTTACCACTCGACTTACCACTCGACTTACCACTCGACTTACCACTCGACTTACCACTCGACTTACCACTCGACTTACCACTCGACTTACCACTCGACTTACCACTCGACTTACCACTCGACTTACCACTCGACTTACCACTCGACTTACCACTCGACTTACCACTCGACTTGCCACTCGACTTACCACTCGACTTGCCACTCGACTTGCCACTCGACTTGCCACTCGACTTACCACTCGACTTACCACTCGACTTACCACTCGACTTACCACTCGACTTACCACTCGATTTATCACTCGACTTACCATGACTATCACCACAAAAACTAAAACTCTCGTCAGAATCTGAATAGTCCATTATGAGTCACTCAATAACAATTTCCCGTGTGTTACCGGGGTCTCATTATGAGTAAAGAATAGTGACACTGTGACCTTCCAAGCATGTCGTAAGAGGCGACTAAGGAGATTGATCGATGGTTTGACAAGCTGTCATTGTAAAAAGTATTGTTATGGAAACAGAGCCATATATTTTAGAGCAGTGATCTCTGCAATATGTGCCACTTTGGCATGCAAGGTTTTTGTTTGTGAGATTCTGGTTCTGCCCTATGTGCCGTCTTTGGCTCGAAAGGACAATAGATAGATAGATAGAAATAACAATGTTTCGAACATAGATCTCGCTTGTTCTGCACTATATCGTTTTGGGCGAGATGTACTGCAAGAACTACCAGCAGTGGGCGTGGCCATTTTGTGATAGAAATTTCAGAAAAATAAACAATGAATATTAATTAATAATTTTTAAAGAATCAATCGTCCAAACACGTTGGTCCATACCCGAAGTTCAAGGAAAATGACTCTCACGACCGGAAATCAAGTATTGGTTGAAACAAAAACTAAATTCGGTGAAAACGAAACAAATATTCAGCTACATCCAAAATGTCGACATATCGATGTTGTCCAAACGGATCACGCCGAGGACTCGGCTTCGGACCTGAAAGAGTTAAGTGGCAATTTTGATGTGCTGTGTAGTTTAAAGTGATTCTGGTTTGGGTTTTTGTTTGTGGAGACAGCCCTAACCTGGTTGTTAAAGTGATTCTGGTTTGGGTTTTTGTTTGTGGAGACAGCCCTAACCTGGTTGTTAAAGTGATTCTGGTTTGGGTTTTTGTTTGTGGAGACAGCCCTAACCTGGTTGTTAAAGTGATTCTGGTTTGGGTTTTTGTTTGTGGAGACAGCCCTAGCCTGGTTGTTAAAGTGATTCTGGTTTGGGTTTTTGTTTGTGGAGACAGCCCTAACCTGGTTGTTAAAGTGATTCTGGTTTGGGTTTTTGTTTGTGGAGACAGCCCTAACCTGGTTGTTAAAGTGATTCTGGTTTGGGTTTTTGTTTGTGGAGACAGCCCTAACCTGGTTGTTAAAGTGATTCTGGTTTGGGTTTTTGTTTGTGGAGACAGCCCTAGCCTGGTTGTTAAAGTGATTCTGGTTTGAATTTTTGTTTGTGGAGACAGCCCTAACCTGGTTGTTAAAGTGATTCTGGTTTGGGTTTTTTGTTTGTGGAGACAGCCCTAGCCTGGTTGCATCCAGTTTACCACATAATCAACATGGCTTTGGTACCCATGGTGCTGAGATTATGCTTTAGCACCACTGGCTGTGGAACGATAGCAGGCCTTGACTGTTCATACAGGATGTATGAACACTCTGCTTTCTGCTGCAAATTTGCCACCAGCTAGACTATGGTTGGGTCAAGTGTCTCACGGAAGTGGATGCTTCATTTGTTGGGGACAGCAATTATTGTTGTGGCATGCTCACTAATCTTAAGTCTATGAATATATCAAGGTGATATGCTTCCTGTGATGACTGTTGCAGCAACCTTGATGTGTCCACTACTAGCTGTACACCATTTGTGCAGAGTTCGGTTCTTTCACTATGAGTCAGTTTTGTGCACATCAAGTAGCACGCCATTTTTACAGAACGCAGCATGTTCTATGGAACATGATCGGGGTGGTCATTTTGTTGCTTGCTGGAACTGGGGGGGGCTGGGCAGATGGGGGGGGGGGTCCGCCCTCAGTGAGCCATTCCTTCTCAGGTCACAGTGGTGTTCCTAGAACAAACTAGCCAGGCCTAGTGAGATGGGTCACCTGGGAAGACATGCCATGCTGAAGTTGGGTTACAAGGTGCAAGTAGAACACTTCTGCCACAACACCTAGTGAGATGGGTCACCTGGGAAGACATGCCATGCTGAAGTTGGGTTACAAGGTGCAAGTAGAACACTTCTGCCACAACACCTAGTGAGATGGGTCACCTGGGAAGACATGCCATGCTGAAGTTGGGTTACAAGGTGCAAGTAGAACACTTCTGCCACAACACAACTAAAACATGCCCGCATAATATCCTTTTAAGGGCAGAAGTTACAAGTTAGCTTCTTCATTGTACAGTGGATAACTCCATAATGGTGAGATTCCCACCTAGGTTTCCCAGAGTGCCGCCACACTAGCTAAAACACTGAAGATGGCTTCAGCTCAAATGCATGAATCTTGTAATACAGGCAAAATCCTTGACATCAAAATCTCCTTAGTCTCCTCTTTTGGCATACTTGGCAGGTGACAGTGGCTATATTCTTTTATACCCTCACCAGACTTCCGATTCCAAGATGGTGGAATATAAGGTTTGTGTTCCATCGACCACTAAAGGATTTGTGTTTGGAGACGACTGATTTCCACTCTCCATGTAGGTCGTTGTGAGTCAACCAGGTGTTCCACTTAATGGACTCCAGTGCTAATAGGTCCATACGTTTGGCAGCGGTCATCTTTGGCAAGTCAAGTGTTGTGAAAGCAACCTTCTTGCATCGTGAGTCAATATGTGGTATATGACAGAGAGAGCTGTTCACAAATTGTTGTTTGATTTGTTTGGTGTTAATGACTCACAGCTCCTTAATATGGATTGCTCTACCAAGTCCACCAGAGGTTCCACTTTATGAATTCTGCGCCATTGCTATGGTGTTTTGTGCATTCTTTAGAGTGAATTGGGCGTTGTGGGTGCATCCTTTGTTGTGTGTGCTACATCACCATGGATAATTGGATATCCCTAAGCTCTGCCATAAGCAATGTTAGTCATGAGAGATGCTGTCTAGGGTGTGAGGAGCTATCAAGGGGAGACTAGTAGACCAGTTAATCCATTCACACCAAGGGTTTAGCTGGGGAGGAGATCTCAGGGACAGTTGTTTGATGTGCAATGAAGATAATTTGATGACTTACTCTACCCTCATTGTGGTCAGGTCTCAGGTAGACACTTAGGTAACATGTACAGACAACATTCTACAGGTGTATATGTTGATGATATAGATAGATATGTACAGACAACATTCTACAGGTGTATATGTTGATGATATAGATAGATATGTACAGACAACATTCTACAGCTGTATATGTTGATGGTATAGATAGATATGTACAGACAACATTCTACAGGTGTATATGTTGATGATATAGATAGATATGTACAGACAACATTCTACAGGTGTATATGTTGATGATATTGATAGATATGTACAGACAACATTCTACAGGGGTATATGTTGATGATATAGATAGATATGTACAGACAACACAGAGGTATATGTTGATGATGATAGATAGATATGTACAGACAACACAGAGGTATATGTTGATGATGATAGATAGATATGTATAGACAACATTCTACAGGTGTATATGTTGATGGTATAGATAGATATGCACAGACAACATTCTACAGGTGTATATGTTGATGGTATAGATAGATATGTACAGACAACATTCTACAGGTGTATATGTTGATGATATAGATAGATATGTACAGACAACATTCTACAGGTGTATATGTTGATGGTATAGATAGATATTTACAGACAACATTCTACAGGTGTATATGTTGATGATATAGATAGATATGTACAGACAACATTCTACAGGTGTATATGTTGATGGTATAGATAGATATGTACAGACAACATTCTACAGGTGTATATGTTGATGATATAGATAGATATGTACAGACAACATTCTACAGGTGTATATGTTGATGATATAGATAGATATGTACAGACAACATTCTACAGGTGTATATGTTGATGGTATAGATAGATATGTACAGACAACATTCTACAGGTGTATATGTTGATGGTATAGATAGATATGTACAGACAACATTCTACAGGTGTATATGTTGATGGTATAGATAGATATGTACAGACAACATTCTACAGGTGTATATGTTGATGATATAGATAGATATGTACAGACAACATTCTACAGGTGTATATGTTGATGATATAGATAGATATGTACAGACAACATTCTACAGGTGTATATGTTGATGGTATAGATAGATATGTACAGACAACATTCTACAGGTGTATATGTTGATGATATAGATAGATATGTACAGACAACATTCTACAGGTGTATATGTTGATGATATAGATAGATATGTACAGACAACATTCTACAGGTGTATATGTTGATGATATAGATAAATATGTACAGACAACATTCTACAGGTGTATATGTTGATGGTATAGATAGATATGTACAGACAACATTCTACAGGTGTATATGTTGATGGTATAGATAGATATGTACAGACAACACAGAGGCATATGTTGATGATATAGATAGATATGTACAGACAACATTCTACAGGTGTATATGTTGATGATATAGATAGATATGTACAGACAACATTCTACAGGGGTATATGTTGATGATATGGATAGATATGTACAGACAACACAGAGGTATATGTTGATGATGATAGATAGATATGTACAGACAACATTCTACAGGTGTATATGTTGATGATATAGATAGATATGTACAGACAACATTCTACAGGTGTATATGTTGATGGTATAGATAGATATGTACAGACAACATTCTACAGGTGTATATGTTGATGGTATAGATAGATATGTACAGACAACACAGAGGCATATGTTGATGATATAGATAGATATGTACAGACAACATTCTACAGGTGTATATGTTGATGATATAGATAGATATGTACAGACAACATTCTACAGGGGTATATGTTGATGATATAGATAGATATGTACAGACAACACAGAGGTATATGTTGATGATGATAGATAGATATGTACAGACAACACAGAGGTATATGTTGATGATGATAGATAGATATGTACAGACAACATTCTACAGGTGTATATGTTGATGGTATAGATAGATATGCACAGACAACATTCTACAGGTGTATATGTTGATGGTATAGATAGATATGTACAGACAACACAGAGGTATATGTTGATGATATAGATAGATATGTACAGACAACACAGAGGTATATGTTGATGATGATAGATAGATATGTACAGACAACACAGAGGCATATGTTGATGATGATAGATAGATATGTACAGACAACACAGAGGCATATGTTGATGATGATAGATAGATATGTACAGACAACACAGAGGCATATGTTGATGATGATAGATAGATATGTACAGACAACACAGAGGCATATGTTGATGATGATAGATAGATATGTACAGACAACACAGAGGCATATGTTGATGACATAAGCAGATAACTGTTACTGGTATTCATACAAAAAACGTGCCGCTGTTATTATTTCTTGGAAATTGCTAATTAGCAGCATTGCTGCGTAGGAGACCTGTCAACTAAAACATGGGAAACAGACAAAGCAAAACTTAGTGTAAGTGTCCAACAATACATAGGATCAGTGTCTTACTGGGAGGTCTAGGACAGGCATAGACTGAGGATGGTGTAAGGAAACAGGTCAATGTCTTACTGGGAGGTCTAGGACAGACATAGACTGAGGATGGTGTAAGGAAACAGGTCAATGTCTTACTGGGAGGTCTAGGACAGACATAGACTGAGGATGGTGTAAGGAAACAGGTCAATGTCTTACTGGGAGGTCTGGGACAGCAGAGACTGAGGATGGTGTGAGGAAACAGGTCAATGTCTTACTGGGAGATCTAGGACAGACATAGACTGAGGATGGTGTAAGGAAACAGGTCAATGTCTTACTGGGAGGTCTGGGACAGCAGAGACTGAGGATGGTGTAAGGAAACAGGTCAATGTCTTACTGGGAGGTCTGGGACAGCAGAGACTGAGGATGGTGTAAGGAAACAGGTCAATGTCTTACTGGGAGGTCTGGGACAGCAGAGACTGAGGATGGTGTAAGGAAACAGGTCAATGTCTTACTGGGAGGTCTGGGACAGCAGAGACTGAGGATGGTGTAAGGAAACAGGTCAATGTCTTACTGGGAGGTCTAGGACAGACATAGACTGAGGATGGTGTAAGGAAACAGGTCAATGTCTTACTGGGAGGTCTGGGACAGCAGAGACTGAGGATGGTGTAAGGAAACAGGTCAATGTCTTACTGGGAGGTCTAGGACAGACATAGACTGAGGATGGTGTAAGGAAACAGGTCAATGTCTTACTGGGAGGTCTGGGACAGCAGAGACTGAGGATGGTGTAAGGAAACAGGTCAATGTCTTACTGGGAGGTCTGGGACAGCAGAGACTGAGGATGGTGTAAGGAAACAGGTCAATGTCTTACTGGGAGGTCTGGGACAGCAGAGACTGAGGATGGTGTAAGGAAACAGGTCAATGTCTTACTGGGAGGTCTGGGACAGCAGAGACTGAGGATGGTGTAAGGAAACAGGTCAATGTCTTACTGGGAGGTCTGGGACAGCAGAGACTGAGGATGGTGTAAGGAAACAGGTCAATGTCTTACTGGGAGGTCTAGGACAGACATAGACTGAGGATGGTGTAAGGAAACAGGTCAATGTCTTACTGGGAGGTCTGGGACAGCAGAGACTGAGGATGGTGTAAGGAAACAGGTCAATGTCTTACTGGGAGGTCTAGGACAGACATAGACTGAGGATGGTGTAAGGAAACAGGTCAATGTCTTACTGGGAGGTCTGGGACAGCAGAGACTGAGGATGGTGTAAGGAAACAGGTCAATGTCTTACTGGGAGGTCTAGGACAGATATAGACTGAGGAAGGTGTAAGGAAACAGGTGAACTCTTTGAGCTGTTTAGTTAGAACACATAGAACATTTGTCACCACTCATTTCATGTGTAGAATGTTTAGTTAGAACACATAGAACATTTGTCACCACTCATTTCATGTGTAGAATGTTTAGTTAGAACACATAGAACATTTGTCACCACTCATTTCATGTGTAGAATGTTTAGTTAGAACACATAGAACATTTGTCACCACTCATTTCATGTGTAGAATGTTTAGTTAGAACACATAGAACATTTGTCACCACTCATTTCATGTGTAGAATGTTTAGTTAGAACACATAGAACATTTGTCACCACTCATTTCATGTGTAGAATGTTTAGTTTGAAAACATAGAACATTTGTCACCACTCATTTCATGTGTAGAATGTTTAGTTAGAACACATAGAACATTTGTCACCACTCATTTCATGTGTAGAATGTTTAGTTAGAACAAATAGAGCATTTGTCACCACTCATTTCATGTGTAGAATTTTTAGTTAGAACACATAGAACATTTGTCACCACTCATTTCATGTGTAGAATGTTTAGTTAGAACACATAGAGCATTTGTCACCACTCATTTCATGTGTAGAATGTTTAGTTTGAACACATAGAACATTTGTCACCACTCATTTCATGTGTAGAATGTTTAGTCAGAACACATAGAGCATTTGTCACCACTCATTTCATGTGTAGAATGTTTAGTTAGAACACATAGAACATTTGTCACCACTCATTTCATGTGTAGAATGTTTAGTGAAAGCAAACTGATGAGCAAATAATGAGTGAGATTTATGGAAGTGACAATAATGAAAGCTGTGAAGTGAGAGATAAGAATAGCTTGAAACTGGTCCTCTGTAGTAACATGGAAAAGTTGATGTTTGGTGCAGCTGCTAGAGGATTCACTTGTTGGTATCAAGGTTTTCACTTTCCTGTCCCTGCAGGTGAGCATGTGTTTGAAACCACTCACAACCAGACGTACAAGCCGGTGGAGGTAATCCACCGAGGCCTGCGATTCAGCCACAGTGAGCCCGCCCCTGCCAGGAAGTGGGAGAAGTTTGTGGGAGTCACCCAAACACAGGAAGACTTTCCTGGCTACCGCGGAGAGCAGCCACACCCCCCACCGCCTGTGTGCCCGCCCCTGCCAACAATTGACTTCAAGTTTAACGATAAGTAAGTTCTTCATCTCCTACTTTCTTACAGCATTTACATCATCTTATCAGGGCTTCTATCATCATTGCAAATTTTTAAAAATATCTTATCAGGGCTTCTATCATCATTGCAAATTTTTAAAAATATCTTATCAGGGCTTCTATCATCATTGCAAAAAAAAAATATCTTATCAGGGCTTCTATCATCATTGCAATTTTAAAGAATATTTTATCAGGGCTTCTATCATCATTGCAATTTTAAAGAATATTTTATCAGGGCTTCTATCATCATTGCAAAAAAAAAATATCTTATCAGGGCTTCTATCATCATTGCAATTTTAAAGAATATCTTATCAGGGCTTCTATCATCATTGCAATTTTAAAGAATATTTTATCAGGGCTTCTATCATCATTGCAAATTTTAAAAATATCTTATCAGTGCTTCTATCATCATTGCAAAAAAAAAATATCTTATCAGGGCTTCTATCATCATTGCAAAAAAAAAAATATCTTATCAGGGCTTCTATCATCATTGCAAAAAAAAAATATCTTACCAGGGCTTCTATCATCATTGCAAATTAAAAAAATATCTTACCAGGGCTTCTATCATCATTGCAAATTAAAAAAATATCTTACCAGGGCTTCTATCATCATTGCAAAAAAAAAATATCTTACCAGGGCTTCTATCATCATTGCAAAAAAAAAAATATCTTACCAGGGCTTCTATCATCATTGCAAATTTAAAAAAAATATCTTATCAGTGCTTCTATCATCATTGCAATTTTAAAGAATATTTTATCAGGGCTTCTATCATCATTGCAATTTTAAAGAATATTTTATCAGGGCTTCTATCATCATTGCAATTTTAAAGAATATTTTATCAGGGCTTCTATCATCATTGCAATTTAAAAAAATATTTTATCAGGGCTTCTATCAGCTTCTATCATCATTGCAATTTAAAAAATATTTTATCAGGGCTTCTATCAGCTTCTATCATCATTGCAATTTAAAAAAATATTTTATCAGGGCTTCTATCATCATTGCAATTTTAAAGATATTTGATCATGGCTTCTATTGTACAGTATTGATATAGGAGGATTTATGTATTCAAATAACACCTGATATGAAATAATAATAGGCATTCTACATTAATGGACCTAATGCTATAGCAGCGTGGTCCAACCCATGGCCTGTGGGCTTCATGCTCTTTTGGCTGGCCCATGTTCAACAGTTTTCTTTGATAAACCAAAACTGTAGTTGTAAAATTGTGGAATCTGTTGTGTGGCACAGCTCTGGCTTCATGTAACAGGTGATGTCTTAGGCATGGAAGGTAGCAGAGAATTAAGACTAATTACCATCAGGTGGTGTTTGTAAGTCTTAGGCATGGACAGTAGCAGAGAATTAAGACTAATTACCATCAGGTGGTGTTTGTAAATCTTAGGCATGGAAGGTAGCAGGGAATTAAGACTAATTACCATCAGGTGGTGTTTGTAAGTTTTAGGCATGGAAGGTAGCAGAGAATTAAGTCTAATTACCATCAGGTGGTGTTTGTACGTCTTAGGCATGGAAGGTAGCAGAGAATTAAGACTAATTACCATCAGGTGGTGTTTGTAAATCTTAGGCATGGAAGGTAGCAGGGAATTAAGACTAATTACCATCAGGTGGTGTTTGTAAGTTTTAGGCATGGAAGGTAGCAGAGAATTAAGACTAATTACCATCAGGTGGTGTTTGTAAGTTTTAGGCATGAAAGGTAGCAGAGAATTAAGACTAATTACCATCAGGTGGTGTTTGTAAGTCTTAGGCATGGAAGGTAGCAGGGAATTAAGACTAATTACCATCAGGTGGTGTTTGTAAGTTTTAGGCATGGAAGGTAGCAGAGAATTAAGACTAATTACCATCAGGTGGTGTTTGTAAGTCTTAGGCATGGAAGGTAGCAGGGAATTAAGACTAATTACCATCAGGTGGTGTTTGTAAGTTTTAGGCATGGAAGGTAGCAGGGAATTAAGACTAATTACCATCAGGTGGTGTTTGTAAGTTTTAGGCATGGAAGGTAGCAGAGAATTAAGACTAATTACCATCAGGTGGTGTTTGTAAGTTTTAGGCATGAAAGGTAGCAGAGAATTAAGACTAATTACCATCAGGTGGTGTTTGTAAGTCTTAGGCATGGAAGGTAGCAGGGAATTAAGACTAATTACCATCAGGTGGTGTTTGTAAGTTTTAGGCATGGAAGGTAGCAGAGAATTAAGACTAATTACCATCAGGTGGTGTTTGTAAGTTTTAGGCATGAAAGGTAGCAGAGAATTAAGACTAATTACCATCAGGTGGTGTTTGTAAGTTTTAGGCATGGAAGGTAGCAGGGAATTAAGACTAATTACCATCAGGCGGTGTTTGTAAGTCTTGGGGGGGGGGGGGGGGGGGTAGGTATGGTGTTGTCCTACATTATAGAATAAAATCCAACACTCAAGGGTTGCTGGAAGTAGTAATTAGGAAGGTACACTATGGGGGGGGGGGGGGTGTTTGACCATGACAAACTATCACATTTGGATGAACTTTGATGCTGTCATTTTTGTCTATGGAATCAAAATCTAGGGCTCAAGCTGTCTTTAAGCTGGGACTTGTGAGCTGGCAGGTTTTCTTGCTTCTTGTTCTAGTCATAGTTCACAGGCAGTTTTGATGTTTTGAGTTGAAGAAGTTTAGGACAATAGTCAGTTCTTGCATGTTTTACTTTGTCACTGTCTGTCTAAACTTGTGTTATTACCTGTCTGCTTGTCACTGTCTGTCTAAACTTGTGTTATTACCTAACTGTATGTCTGTCTAATCTTGTGTTATTACCTGTCTGCTTGTCACTGTCTGTCTAAACTTGTGTTATTACCTGTCTGCTTGTCACTGTCTGTCTAAACTTATGTTATTACCTAACTGTATGTCTGTCTAAACTTGTGTTCTTACCCAACTGTATGTCTGTCTAAACTTATGTTATTACCCAACTGTATGTCTGTCTAAACTTGTGTTATTACCCAACTGTATGTCTGTCTAAACTTATGTTATTACCCAACTGTATGTCTGTATAAACTTGTGTTATTACCTAACTGTATGTCTGTCTAAACTTATGTTATTACCCAACTGTATGTCTGTCTAATCTTGTGTTATTACCTAACTGTATGTCTGTCTAATCTTGTGTTATTGTAGACGAGGAGGAAGAAAAGGATAGAAAGAGAGAGTGAAGGAGAAAATAGAGAGCAGGTCAGAAAGAACGATCCGGAAGTGAGGGGGCGAATAGGCGAGACAAAATGTGTAAAGATAGGTCAAGGAAAATAGATAAAAACGTAGTCACAGTAATAACAAAGAGGATAGGCCAGGAAAAAAGGCGTGCAGAAAGTGGAAGGTCATCTCCAGACACTAACGGGACAAAGCAATGCACGGATATAAGGAGAGAATTAAATAAACAGAGGCCAGGTCCAAAAGTAGAACAATGTCAAGGGTACCAGACAGACAGACAGACGCGGGGGTGTAATAAAGAGGTCGAAATTAACATGCAAAAACATGAAGGCCATCTCCATAAGTGAGTGGGTGGTCAGACGTACGTGGGCAGAAAGACGCTGATTGGATAGATAAGCCGAATTTAAGGGAAGACACACAAGATAGGTTAGTCAGGAATGGTTAGTCAGGAATGGTTAGTCAGGCAATTGAGAATTATTAGTGAGATGGAGAGAAGTTATTCATAGGGCACACACGCTTCTTAGGAGCCAGTCGGGCCATAGAGAGGCTAACACCAACTAATAGAGTTAGCAGTGATATAGCATAGTTGTGAGTGGAATGGTCAAGACCTATCATGATCAACAGGCAGACGACAGAATAGACCGATAGATTGTAATTAGCGTAAGGGAGGCGCTCGATGGGAGCGTCTCAATTTAATTTAGTGCCTAGAGTGTGATGCAAGTGTGGCCCTGACATTTACATATGTAACGAGATTTTGAAGTGGCATGAATAAAAGCCAGCTAATTTACCATCAAAAGGTGTTGTTCTGTGTTATACAGTTTCATTATCTAGCCTAAGTGTCACGAACCAGTCCACCAGTAAAGTTGTCGCGGAACACAACGCAACGGTCATCTTAATGAACCAGAAGTACTACCAGACCGAGCAAGGGTCATACTAATAAGAACCAATAGTCCGGGGATGTGTATGTGACCTGATTACAAACATGAGCCTAACGCCGGGGAGCAGGAACACAGCCATCGCATTCCAGAGAGGTCACACTAACATGATCTCAAGCTAACAGCTGATGAGTAGACGCCACAGACAACAGCTGATCGAATAAACAACAACCAGCGGACGAGCTGTTCAAAGATCCTCAAAGACTAAGAAGACAATCAAAGACTCGCTCTTAAAATCTCAAAGCAAAGGCACTCCCCGCTACATTATTACCTAACTGTATGTCTGTCTAAACTTATGTTATTACCTAACTGTATGTCTGTCTAAACTTGTGTTATTACCTAACTGTATGTCTGTCTAAACTTATGTTATTACCTAACTGTATGTCTGTCTAAACTTGTGTTATTACCTAACTGTATGTCAGTTTAAACTTGTGTTATTACCCAACTGTATGTCTGTCTAAACTTATGTTATTACCTAACTGTATATATGTCTACATCTTGATCATCATCAAGTACCATGCCTGCTGGCATATCTCTCCACAACTTTCGATCTCGACAGTTATTTATCATTTCTGTTGTTGACCTTCTAGCAAGCCAAGCTGTCTGGTATCTTTGCTTCCCTCAACCTATGTCTACACATATCAACACAAATGTTAATGATAGCCTAGACATCCGTGCAGCATGTTCTGTTTGGGCCAGTGGCTTATACTGGTTTTGGGGTCTGGGCTACCGCTGACATAATAAATAAAAACATACATTATATTCAGTAGGCTAACATAAAGTAATATTTTCTAATGACATCACTACATTTTAAATTACTTATTTATGTTAATTAAATCCATCTTATTTGGGATGAAAATGTCTTGATGACTTTGTCATTGAAAGTACTGTTGGGTTTGTTTCTCTAAGTTTCTGAAGGAATGATTTCTCAATGGACATTAATGCCAAACCAGATAAGCGTTCTTGTGTCTGTCTTGTGTCCGACAATAAGATTTGATTCTCTTGAGAGCAGAAAAAGTTCTTTCTACAGATGCCGGTGCGCATAACGTAGTTATAAATAGCTAAGGAAGTTCCGGTAATCAGACATTGTTTCACTTTCACTTTGTGACGATTCTGATTGGCTAGAGCTCGTTCGTTCGTTCGTTCGCTTTCGTCAGCTTTGACCTCTGACGAAGTCCCACCCACTCAATTTTGTGGGACTGACAAGGGGTGTCCGGTTAGCGCAATCGATAGGCGGTTGGCTTACCACGGCAGCAGCCAGGGTTCGTACCCTGGCGAGGACACCTGGGTTTTACTAATTCCCTAAAAATTAGTACCTCTGAAGTCGGAGTAAATCTGCCTGCATGGCGAGGGGCATCCTGTAATGGGATAAAACAGACTTTACACGCAAAATTCAGTCCCACAATATTGAGTGGGTGGGACTTCGTCAGAGGTCAAAGCTGACGAAAGCGAACGAACGATTGGCTAGAGCTAAAAATAACCCATGAAACCACATTAACGTAGAGGTAGCTTTGTCATATTATTTTGACGGGAATTTTTGAATGTCAAGGTTGTTAATACAACGTCCGGCTAGAGGAACAATGTACCGCTGGCTAATAGAGGTTTCAATGTAGTTTCAGTTTCATTCACAAATGTTATAGTGGCCAGAGGAAAACCTTGCTTTAATAAATGCAAATCAAAGCAAATAAACCATATGGCCAATGAAATGTGTAATAGAATATTCGAAAATTTGTAATATAATTATTTTAAAAATATTATAAATTATCATTTCCTTTTGTATTTCATTAATATGTTCAGGCTAGCGGCGGTAGCTGCGGAATCATAGAGAAAACGCAAGTGGGTTGAGCCTCAGTTAATGAAAGGTTAGAGCACGCTGTGCTGTTGGTTCATTCACATTTTTGGATTAGATTATTTCCTGTCATGGCTCTAAATCTTAGGACAAATATTTGCTGAAATGGCAGCAGCATCAGACATTTCTAAAACTGACACCGATCTGTGAAGATCTCATGATCAGATATAAATTAGGATAATGTCCCCTTTATGCTTGAAAAACCTGGCCATTAATGGTAGATTAACAGGAGAACAGATAAGTGAAAAGGCAAGTGGAACAATATTAAAACTGTAGAACTGTAGAGTCTGTAGAAATGTGGTTTTACAGAAGAATGTTGAGAATACCATGGACAGCTAAGAAGAGTAATGAAGATTTCTGAAAGAGGCCAAAGCAAAAAGAGAGCTAATTTCCAATATTAGGAAGAGAAAATCATCATTTTTTGGCCATGTAATGAGAAGAGAACAACTGGAATATATTGTAACAACTGGGAAAATTGAGGGACGAAGAGATAGAGGGAAGCAAAGAGAAAAGATACCAGACAGCTTAAGAGAATGGCTTGGCAGAAGGTCAACAACAGAAATGATAAATAACTGTCCAGATCGAAAGTTGTGGAGAGACATGATCACCTTCGCCAGCAGGCCCAGTACTTGATGATGATGAACTGGAGAAGTGAACTCATTGCTTGGACATCTCATCTTTGTTTCTCCTGATGTGGTTATTTGTGCACCCACATCTTCATTTATTGGGTGCATGTGGAAATATCTATTAGTGTGTGCATTCATCTTCATTTATTGGGTGCATGTGGAAATATCTATTAGTGTGTGCATTCATCTTCATTTATTGGGTGCATGTGGAAATATCTATTAGTGTGTGCATTCATCTTCATTTATTGGGTGCATGTTGAAATATCTATTAGTGTGTGCATTCATCTTCATTTGAACATGTCTTTCCTAAACATATTGTTCAAATACATTTGTGCATTATTTAACATATTCTTATGTGTGCACTATTTAATGTTTTGTGTGCACCTCACCTTTTCAATATGTGTGTGCACTTTATTCATTGTTTCCCATAATTTTCCTCAAATTTATTTTTAAACATTCCTGTATGAGTAAAATGGTATTTCCTGTATGAGTAAAATGGTATTTCTTGTATGAGTAAAATGGTATTTCCTGTATGAGTAAAATGGTATTTCCTGTATGAGTAAAATGGTATTTCCTGTATGAGTAAAATGGTATTTCCTGTATGAGTAAAATGGTATTTCTTGTATGAGTAAAATGGTATTTCCTGTATGAGTAAAATGGTATTTCCTGTATGAGTAAAATATGTATTGTGAATGCATCATTTGTTGATACACTTTATGCCTGCACTCTTGCTGATCTGCAGACAGAGCTTCGTCACAGAGAACCGCACTGTGTACCAAGGTCATGACGTGACCAAGCACCCAGTGAGAAAGTCTTGCAAGACAGAAGAGGAGCACTACAAGCTTCCATCTGTCAAGTTTGAGTCGGAGACATCACAGAAGGTAGGCACAATGTGTTCCTGGGTGGGGGGAGGGGTTATTTGAGTCCGCAGTGCTACTCTCCCTGGTCTCTGGTGAGATCCACAGTCTAGCCCTCTCTGAGTAGTTGGATCCACAGTCTAGCCCTCTGGTTAGTCAGATCTACAGTCTAGCCCTCTCTGGGAAGTGAGATCCGCAGTCTAGCCCTTTCTGGGTAGTGAGATCTGCAGTCTAGCCCTTTCTGGGTAGTCAGATCCACATTCTAGCCCTCTCTAGTTAGTGAGATCCACAGTCCAGCCCTCTCTGGGTAGTGAGATCCACATTCTAGCCCTCTCTAGTTAGTGAGATCCACAGTCCAGCCCTCTCTGGGTAGTCAGATCCACAGTCTAGCCCTCTCTGGGTAGTGAGATCCACATTCTAGTCCTCTCTGGGTAGTGAGATCCACAGTCTAGAACCTTCTAGTTAGTGAGACCCACAGTCAAGCTCCCTCTAGTTAGTCAGATCCACAGTCTAGCCCTCTCTAGTTAGTCAGATCCACAGTCTAACCCCCTCTAGTTAGTCAGATCCACAGTCTAGCTCCCTCTAGTTAGTCAGATCAACAGTCTAGCTCCCTCTAGTTAGTCAGATCCACAGTCTAGCCCTCTCTAGTTAGTCAGATCTACAGTCTAGCCCCCTCTAGTTAGTCAGATCAACAGTCTAGCTCCCTCTAGTTAGTCAGATCCACAGTCTAGCCCTCTCTAGTTAGTCAGATCCACAGTCTAGCCCCCTCTAGTTAGTCAGATCCACAGTCTAGCCCCCTCTAGTTAGTCAGATCCACAGTCTAGTCCTCTCTAGTTAGTCAGATCCACAGTGGCTACCCCCCGCTAGTTATTCAGATCCACAGTGGCTACCCCCCTCTAGTTAGTCAGATCCATAGTCTAGCCCCCTCTAGTTAGTCAGATCCACAGTGGCTACCCCCCGCTAGTTATTCAGATCCACAGTCTAGCCCCCTCTAGTTAGTCAGATCCACAGTCTAGCTCCCTCTAGTTAGTCAGATCCACAGTCTAGTCCTCTCTAGTTAGTCAGATCCACAGTGGCTACCCCCCCGCTAGTTAGTCAGATCCACAGTCTAGCCCCCTCTAGTTAGTCAGATCCACAGTCTAGCTCCCTCTAGTTAGTCAGATCCACAGTCTAGCTCCCTCTAGTTAGTCAGATCCACAGTGGCTACCACTCTCTAGTTAGTCAGATCCACAGTCTAGCCCTCTCTAGTTAGTCAGATCCACAGTCTAGCTCCCTCTAGTTAGTCAGATCCACAGTCTAGCCCTCTCTAGTTAGTCAGATCCACAGTGGCTACCCCCCTCTAGTTAGTCAGATCCACAATCTACCCCTCTCTAGTTAGTCAGATCCACAGTGGCTACCACTCTCTAGTTAGTCAGATCCACAGTCTAGCTCCCTCTAGTTAGTCAGATCCACAGTCTAGCCCCCTCTAGTTAGTCAGATCCACAGTGGCTACCACTCTCTAGTTAGTCAGATCCACAGTCTAGCTCCCTCTAGTTAGTCAGATCCACAGTCTAGCCCCCTCTAGTTAGTCAGATCCACAGTCTAGCCCTCTCTAGTTAGTCAGATCCACAGTCTAGCCCTCTCTAGTTAGTCAGATCCACAGTCTAGCCCTCTCTGGTTAGTCAGATCCACAGTCTAGCCCTCTCTAGTTAGTCAGATCCACAGTCTAGCCCCTCTAGTTAGTCAGATCCACAGTCTAGCCCTCTCTAGTTAGTCAGATCCACAGTGTAGCCCTCTCTAGTTAGTCAGATCCACAGTCTAGCCCCCTCTAGTTAGTCAGATCCACAGTCTAGCCCTCTCTAGTTAGTCAGATCCACAGTCTAGCCCTCTCTAGTTAGTCAGATCCACAGTCTAGCCCTCTCTAGTTAGTCAGATCCACAGTCTAGCCCTCTCTAGTTAGTCAGATCCACAGTCTAGCCCCCTCTAGTTAGTCAGATCCACAGTCTAGCCCCCTCTAGTTAGTCAGATCCACAGTCTAGCCTCTCTAGTTAGTCAGATCCACAGTCTAGCCCTCTCTAGTTAGTCAGATCCACAGTCTAGCCCTCTCTAGTTAGTCAGATCCACAGTCTAGCCCCCTCTAGTTAGTCAGATCCACAGTCTAGCCCTCTCTAGTTAGTCAGATCCACAGTCTAGCCCTCTCTAGTTAGTCAGATCCACAGTCTAGCCCCCTCTAGTTAGTCAGATCCACAGTCTAGCCCTCTCTAGTTAGTCAGATCCACAGTCTAGCCCCTCTAGTTAGTCAGATCCACAGTCCAGCCCTCATACAAGTTCCCATTAACTGTTAATTATTGACAAGAGAAGGTCAGAAGTGGCAGCTGCCAAGAAAGCACAGCTACAGAGAGAGAAACTGCCACTGTCTGAGATCCAAACCCGGATCTTCTTGTCCAGAGATGCACACCTAACCTCTAGACCAGCCAGCTGTGTCTTCACTTGCTGGTTGCAACAATAACTAAATGGTTCCTTCCAAGCCTTGAAGACATCTGGAGAACGTGCTTGTTGTGATGCATGGCACATCTTGTAGGTGATGTGATCAGCATCGTATAGGGCCGACATACCCAAGTACACATTTATGCCTTGGGGTGGGAGCCTATAGCTCCAGGAGCTATTGAATGAGATCGGACTTATAGTCCACTAACCACAGAGCTATCATGTTTATAGATCTTAGCTAAGTTGGTTTGTCACATTTTCTTGTAGAAATTATGGATTTATTTTGCTTGCAGAAAGTTGATCTCTTGTACTTTATAAATGTGGGTGACACACACAGAGAGAGGACAAACAATCAGGCATTTATCTTGGGTCAGCAACCAACCAGACATTTGGACACAAGGTGTTTGTGTCAGAGTTTTTATTTCACCTCCCCAATAGACTTGACCCTACCATGATTTGAAACAGAGCCAAAGTGGTTAGCCTGCTCACTCAGTGGTTAGTCTGCTCACTCAGTGGTTAGCCTGCTCACTCAGTGGTTAGCCTGCTCACTCAGTGGTTAGCCTGCTCACTCAGTGGTTAGCCTGCTCACTCAGTGGTTAGCCTGCTCACTCAGTGGTTAGCCTGCTCACTCAGTGGTTAGTCTGCTCACTCAGTGGTTAGCCTGCTCACTCAGTGGTTAGTCTGTTCACTCAGTGGTTAGTCTGCTCACCCAGTGGTTAGTCTGCTCACTCAGTGGTTAGCCTGCTCACTCAGTGGTTAGTCTGCTCACTCAGTGGTTAGCCTGCTCACTCAGTGGTTAGTCTGCTCACCCAGTGGTTAGTCTGCTCACTCAGTGGTTAGCCTGCTCACTCAGTGGTTAGTCTGCTCACCCAGTGGTTAGTCTGCTCACTCAGTGGTTAGCCTGCTCACTCAGTGGTTAGTCTGCTCACCCAGTGGTTAGTCTGTTCACTCAGTGGTTAGTCTGCTCACTCAGTGGTTAGCCTGCTCACTCAGTGGTTACTCTGCTCACTCACTCCCTGATCACAAGGCTATGAATTCAATCCCCGCCAGTGGCAGATTTTTTTTCAGACTGACATGTCTCCGGGGTTCACCCAGTCTCTAAAAATGGGTACCAGAGATGTTTCTGGGAAGTAAAGGTGACCTGTCATGATACCATCCACATCACCCAAAAATGTGGTCACTAACACCATATGCCTAGCAAGGGAAGGGAAGCTTTATATGACCGAGATGAGAATTCCTGTCTGTTCATGAATCAGCACAGAGGTGGACCTTGACTTGAAGATTGCTAAATGAGGATAGTTTGTACCAGCTGTCCATCAACTCACAGTCAACAACAAGCCCACTAACCCTCTCAGAAAGCAACAAACTCAATCACAAATCAACTATAGTTTCAACCAATCAACTTCAACTCTTTCTGTATGGAAACTTTTTATCAATGCAATGGAAGAGGTTTCAGAGACATTTGTCATATTTTGAAGAACAATTGACATATTTACCTAACATATTATACATGAATTTGTAGATAATTGAACAAGATATTAGAATTCACCAATACCAAGATGATACAAGACATGTACAAGAATATGCATTGATGGCGGTTCACACTAATCAAATTGACATGTTTTAGGGACCATCATTTTTACAGATAATCGGCACAGGAATATTGGGTTAATGTTGGAATTAAGCCCGTTCCGCTTAACTTTCCCAGAAAAAATGCTGTACCTGGTTAAGGCTGAACCTGGTAGCCACCGGTCAGGATGAAACCTGACTTCTTGTCCATTATGACAAACCAGTGAGCTATTGCAGCTGCCATCAAGTAATAAATTGTGATTGTTGTTTCAGAAAGATTACCAGCCCATAGATGTCAAGACTTTAGAAAAGGCCAACAAAAAGATCTCTGCAACAAATGCTCATCTGACAGCAGATGTCCACTTTGATGGACGAACAATGAACAAAGAGTTTTTCTACAACTGGAGAGCTCAGCCCAGGGTCAGGTACACATTCTTGTGTTTCTTCTGTTAGGCTCTGGTCATTTTGAGAAAGTTTGTCACAGGAGTTGGTCTTGGGTCATAGTTTTGGGTATTTGTGGATCTTTGGACACAGTTGTGTCTGTGAATCTTGGGTCACAGTAGTGGATCTTTGGACACAGTTATGTCTGTGAATCTTGAGTCACAGTAGTGGGTCTTTGGACACAGTTGTGTCTGTGAATCTTGGGTCACAGTAGTGGGTCTTTGTATATCTTGGATGACAGAAGAGAATTAATGTTTTCTCTAGTTGCTGTGGTGTGTGTTTGTTGACCCACTGACTGCACAGTGTGACTGATGGGAGTCTGCTACAGGTAAGAATGCTGAGATCGCCTTCTGTCTCTCTCCGTGACACAGGTTTGGAGACTTCCACAACACGCCGCACATCCCCAAGAAAGATCCCTTCCTTGCTGACAGCATCACCAAGACATCATTTGTCCCCAAGCCTGTTGGCCCTATCAAGCTGTCCCGGCCTGAGCAAGGACTTATTTTCAAGGACGGAGAGGTGGGTCTATCATATCCTGGGTGTCAAATAATTAATGTTCAAGATATTCAATGTCCAGGCAGCAATGTTCAGATGATGTATTTGTGAAAATTATGAAATGAAAATACAGATTCTTGGAATACAACAGATTGTCACAGGCCAACCCCCATATTTTTGCTTCATTGAGCCTCAGTGTTGGGGAATTTTTTTTAACACCACATACATCTCATTAAAAGTAGGGCTTTTTTTTTTAAATACATGCGGCTAATTTTCCGAAATATCATTTTTTAAAAAATGACGCCATGAGGAAGCTGCCACGTGTGAATAGACACCACCGTTAGCCACAGCTCCATGCAGTAGAATTTCAGGCCCTGAGTTAAACCTAAGCCATGAAATGATGACAGCTTTAGATTCCCATGTCTCTCCTTGTGTAAACACATGGCTGGAGAGCAAAAGTTCACAGAAAATACTATTTTCCAAACATTTAGTGTTCGTAATGTGTACGAATAAATTCTACAAATGTGACTCTCAGATAGGGATCTACATCTAGGTTTCAATGTCCATGTCCAGATGCTAAATGTCCAAATTGTGACTTCAAATATTCTTCAATTTTGTTCTTTCACCTTTGAGCCTGCCATTGTTACATTTACTGCCTACACAAGACATGACCGCTGATGTTCTAGCCACATGTTGAGTGCCACACATAGGATCTTCAGCTACACATATAGACCAGCTTGGGTCACAAGGTTTTCACTGGTTCCCCATAGCTTGTCATGTAGAATCAATTCAGCTGTTTCGTCCTAAATGTTTGTCTACAACGCAAGTATTCAGCCCTACCCTATCTGGGAGATACTTGTCTTAAAAGGAAAAATATTTCTGAGCTGTGATCGCAACCTTATGCTATAGTCATGAGAACACCTTCGCAAAAGACAATGTCCACGATAGCTAATTTTTTAGTTAGCTGAGTGGCAGTGCTCCCTAGTGTTTGGCTTTTCGTGGCAAGGCACTGTGCCACCGAGTACAGGTTCGATCCTGCCTTGGTCCATATTTTTTTCTGTTGTTGATTGTTTGTCAATTTTTCCGAGTGCTGTAAACATACCTCTTCCTCTGAATTGATTCGCTGATTATCGCCTCGGAAGTTTCCCTCTATAATAATATTCATTTATTATTATTTGTCTCCTTGTCATGTAGGCTTGTTTTTGTGGGCCAGATTTGTGTTCTTGCGGTGTTGAGAGGCTCCTAATGTCAAAATAACTGTCAAGAATAAGAAGCACAACCGACAATGCAGATCATTTCTCTGTTGACACTTGAGGTTCTGCTACTAACTTATGACACTTGAGGTTCTGCTACTAACTTACAAATGTCTTCCTCCACCAGATGAGCTTCAAGACTGAGTATCGAGATGAGTTCCAGAAAAAACAGGCTCGTCTCTGCCGGGCCCAAGTCTACCTGATGCAACGAGAACTGAGGCGGAAAAAGAAGGAGCACTCACAAAACAAATGTTCATCAGCCCCTCACAATGCTCCCATCATGCCCTCTAATGCTGGCATCGTGGCTTAAGTATTTTGTAGGTGATTTGGAGAAATGTGTCAAGGTCGTTTTTGTTTACATTTTTATTTTGTGTTCTATTTCATTTTTTGAATGCAGTAATGAGGTCAGAAATAAAGAACAGAACACGCCAGACAGAGGTAATGAGACAAGAACAATGTTCTAGACATAATGTGAAATCAGCAATTATCAGAGACCTAGGTAGTTGCTGAGCTTGCAGGTGTCAGCACACAAGAGAGGACAGTCTGGCATTGGAGATGACACAAGTGAGATAGTTCTGTCTACTTCAGCACATGATGGTGAACTGGCCTGAGAATGACAGCAAGCGCTGCGGCAATCAGTATTAATGTTATCATTCTGTATTATATCTATTGTTACCTGTTAATGTAGATTTGATCTTTTCTGATTTGTCATACAACCATCAATATTTATTTGATGACATCGCAGAATTAATTTGTGTAACATTGGCTTCGACATCTAAGTTGTGGAGAGACTACCTCGCAGAATTAACTTGTGTAACATTGGCTTCGACATCCAAGTTGTGGAGAGACTACCTCGCAGAATTAACTTGTGTAACATTGGCTTCGACATCCAAGTTGTGGAGAGACTACCTCGCAGAATTAACTTGTGTAACATTGGCTTCGACATCCAAGTTGTGGAGAGACTACCTCGCAGAATTAACTTGTGTAACATTGGCTTCGACATCCAAGTTGTGGAGAGACTACCAAGGCCAGGTATTGGATGATTGTTATCTGTACAGAGTGTAGGTGGAGCTAAAGCTAGAAAGATGATTTGAAGGCCTTTTTATTTGGCTGGATCATTGAGATGCAAGATCAGTACAGCACACATGCTGACATGGAACACAAGGGAGTTGTGTATAAGCTGAGACTGCAGCTTCTATGTCAATAGAAAGAGTTCATCAGTGCTATATAGAACCAAATCATGGACAGTAGACACACAAATGAAAAGACGATTAGAGGCCACAGAGATGGGATTTCTCAGAAGAATATTGAAAGTTCCCTGGACAGCTAAAAAGACCAATGAGGAAATTCTCAAACAAGCCAACACAAAAAAGGGAGCTCCTAAAAAACATCAGAAAGAAACATTTTTCGGGCACATCATGAGAAGAGGAAAGTTGGAATACTTGGTTACAACTGGCAAAATAGAAGGAAAGAGATTGCGGTTGACAAAGAGAAAATACTAGATAGCTTGGTGTCATGGCATGGAAAACAGTCAACAACAGAACTGATATGATGCACTGTAGATAGAAGATTGTGGAGGGACATGATCGCCTACGCTAACATGTATGGCACATGATGATGGTTCTATCCCTTCATCTCCCAGGTAGCAGCTGACCTGGTTCTTCAACACAGGACTTCACTATTTTCCTGAAAGGGCAGGATCTCGGATCTCACTGCCCAGAGACAAGGGGAGTAACCCAGGATATTCCTCGCCAAAGCCTTCACCGACCACACCCCCCCCCCCCCCCCCCCAAATGGATGAATTAGTTCCCGCTTGTTTGTGATGTTCATATTTTACTAGAAGTTGTGTTTTGTGCATTTAGTCCAGCATTTATTTATTGAGATTAACGTGTGTCTGTAGACCAACACACCAGGCATCAAATATTGTGTTTTTGCAGTGGCCAGTGTGTATACAACAAATTATATACAACTTTGTTGCATGTACTAAAGTTGTTTTGTTTGGATTCACACTAACAATAACCCCAACCTACACATAATGCAACTCTCATTTTTCCCTTCGTTAAACACATCTCATCAATACATCTACCCACCCAGACTCCCTCTCTACAATCTCCCACTAGACACACTACAAACTTCCTCTCTACAATCTCCCACTCAAAACACTACAAACTTCCTCTCTACAATCTCCCACTCAAAACACTACAAACTTCCTCTCTACAATCTCCCACTCAACACACTACAAACACCCTCTCTACAATCTCCCCCACTCAACACTACATCTCTACAATCTCCCACTCAACACACTACCTCTCTACAATCCCCCACTCAACACACTACAAACTTCCTCTCTACAATCTCCCACTCAACACACTACAAACTCCCTCTCTGCAATCTCCCACTCAACACACTACTAACTTCCTCTTTACAATCTCCCACTCAACACACTATAAATTTCCTCTTTACAATCTTCCACTCAACACACAAAGTCCCTCTCTACAATCTCCCACTCAACACACAACAAACTTCCTCTCTACAATCTCCCACTCAACACTTGTGTGTTGAGTGGGCGATTGTAGAGAGGAAGTTTGTAGTGTGTTGAGTAGGAGATTGTAGAGAGGGAGTTTGTAGAGTGTCAGTTTGTGGAGAGGAAGTTTGTAATGTGTTGAGTGGGAGATTGTAGTGACAGAGTTTGTAGTGTGTTGAGTGGGAGATTGTAGAGGGGAATTGTGTTGAGTGGGAGATTGTAAAGAGGAAATTTGTAGTGTGTTGAGTGGGAGAATGTAAAGAGGAAGTTTGTAGTGTGTTGAGTGGGAGATTGTAAAGAGGAAGTTTGTAGTGTGTTGAGTGGGAGATTGTAGAGAGGGAGTTTGTGTTGAGTGGGAGATTGTAAAGAGGAAATTTGTAGTGTGTTGAGTGGGAGAATGTAAAGAGGAAATGTGTAGTGTGTTGAGTGGGAGAATGTAAAGAGGAAGTTTGTAGTGTGTTGAGTGGGAGATTGTAAAGAGGAAATTTGTAGTGTGTTGAGTGGGAGATTGTAGAGGGGAATTGTGTTGAGTGGGAGATTGTAAAGAGGAAATTTGTAGTGTGTTGAGTGGGAGAATGTAAAGAGGAAGTTTGTAGTGTGTTGAGTGGGAGATTGTAAAGAGGAAGTTTGTAGTGTGTTGAGTGGGAGATTGTAGAGAGGGAGTTTGTGTTGAGTGGGAGATTGTAAAGAGGAAATTTGTAGTGTGTTGAGTGGGAGAATGTAAAGAGGAAGTTTGTAGTGTGTTGAGTGGGAGAATGTAAAGAGGAAATGTGTAGTGTGTTGAGTGGGAGAATGTAAAGAGGAAGTTTGTAGTGTGTTGAGTGGGAGATTGTAAAGAGGAAATTTGTAGTGTGTTGAGTGGGAGAATGTAAAGAGGAAGTTTGTAGTGTGTTGAGTGGGAGATTGTAAAGAGGAAATTTGTAGTGTGTTGAGTGGGAGAATGTAAAGAGGAAGTTTGTAGTGTGTTGAGTGGGAGATTGTAGAGAGGGAGTTTGTGTTGAGTGGGAGATTGTAAGAGACAGAGTTTGTAGTGTGTTGAGAGGGAGATTGTAGAGAGAAAGTTTGTAGTGTGTTGAGTAGGAGATTGTAGAGTGGCAGTTTGTGGAGAGGAAGTTTGTAGTGTGTTGAGTGGGAGATTGTAGTGACAGAGTTTGTAGTGTGTTGAGTGGGAGATTGTAGAGAGGAAGTTTGTTGAGTGGGAGATTGTAGAGAGGGACTTTGTAGTGTTTTGAGTGGGAGATTGTAAAGAGGAAATTTGTAGTGTGTTCCCCTCTACAATCTCCCACTCAACACACTACAAACTCTGTCACTACAATCTCCCACTCAACACACTTCAAACTTCCTCTCCACAAACTCCCTCTCTACAATCTCCCACTCAAAACACTACAAACTTCCTCTCTACAATCTCCCACTCAACACACTACAAACTCCCTCTCTACAATTGCCCACTCAACACACAACAAACTCCCTCTCTATAATCGCTCACTCAGCACACAACAAACTTCCTCTCTACAATCGCCCACTCAACACACAACAAACTCCCTCTCAACACACTACAAACATTGTCTCTACAATCTCCCACTCAACACACTACAAACTTCCTCTCCACAAACTCCCTCTGTACAATCTCCCACTCAGCACACTACAAACTTCCTCTCTACAATCTCCCACTCCACAAACTCCCTCTCTACAATCTCCCACTCAACACACTACAAACTTCCTCTCTACAAACTCCACTCTACAATCTCCTACTCAACACAGAACAAACTTCCTCTCTACAATCTCCCACTCAACACACAACAAACTTCCTCTCTACAAACTCCCACTCAACACACTACAAACTTCCTCTCTACAAACTCCCACTCAACACTACAAACTCTGTCTCTACAATCTCCCACTCAACAAACTTCCTCTCTACAATCTCCCACTCAACACACAACAAACTTCCTCTCTACAAACTCCCACTCAACACTACAAACTCTGTCTCTACAATCTCCCACTCAACACACTACAAACTTCCTCTCTACAAACTCCCACTCAACACTACAAACTCTGTCTCTACAATCTCCCACTCAACACACTACAAACTCTGTCTCTACAATCTCCCACTCAACACACTACAAACTCCATCTCTTACAATCTCCCACTCAACACACTAAAACTCCCTCTCTTACAATCTCCTACTCAACACACAACAAACTTCTTCTCTACAATCTCCCACTCAACACACTACAAACTCCATCTCTTACAATCTCCCACTCAACACACTAAAACTCCATCTCTTACAATCTCCTACTCAACACACAACAAACTTCTCTACAATCTCCCACTCAACAAACTTCCTCTCTACAAACTCCCACTCAACACACTAAAACTCCATCTCTTACAATCTCCCACTCAACAAACTTCCTCTCTACAATCTCTCACACTACAAACTCCGTCTCTTACAATCTCTCCCTCTCTCACGCTACAATCCTGCACTACCACTGACTGATCAATGTTGAAGCAGGAACACAAAGAGCTGAATGAAGTTTATTGTCATGATGACATTGTGTCACAACAACACAACTATCTCAGTGTCTGTCTGTGTAGAACTGATGACATTGTGTCACAACAACACAACTATCTCAGTGTCTGTCTGTGTAGAACTGATGACATTGTGTCACAACAACAACACAACTATCTCAGTGTCTGTGTAGAACTGATGACAGTGTCACAACAACAACACAACTATCTCAGTGTCTGTGTAGAACTGATGGCATTGTGTCACAACAACAACACAACTATCTCAGTGTCTGTCTGTGTAGAACTGATGACATTGTGTCACAACAACAACACAACTATCTCAGTGTCTGTCTGTGTAGAACTGATGACATTGTGTCACAACAACAACACAACTATCTCAGTGTCTGTCTGTGTAGAACTGATGGCATTGTGTCACAACAACAACACAACTATCTCAGTGTCTGTGTAGAACTGATGACATTGTGTCACAACAACAACACAACTATCTCAGTGTCTGTCTGTGTAGAACTGATGGCATTGTGTCACAACAACAACACAACTATCTCAGTGTCTGTGTAGAACTGATGGCATTGTGTCACAACAACAACACAACTATCTCAGTGTCTGTGTAGAACTGATGACATTGTGTCACAACAACAACACAACTATCTCAGTGTCTGTCTGTGTAGAACTGATGGCATTGTGTCACAACAACAACACAACTATCTCAGTGTCTGTGTAGAACTGATGGCATTGTGTCACAACAACAACACAACTATCTCAGTGTCTGTCTGTGTAGAACTGATGGCATTGTGTCACAACAACAACACAACTATCTCAGTGTCTGTGTAGAACTGATGGCATTGTGTCACAAACAACAAACACAACTATCTCAGTGTCTGTGTAGAACTGATGACATTGTGTCACAACAACAACACAACTATCTCAGTGTCTGTGTAGAACTGATGGCATTGTGTCACAACAACAACACAACTATCTCAGTGTCTGTCTGTGTAGAACTGATGACATTGTGTCACAACAACAACACAACTATCTCAGTGTCTGTCTGTGTAGAACTGATGGCATTGTGTCACAACAACAACACAACTATCTCAGTGTCTGTCTGCGTAGAACTGATGACATTGTGTCACAACAACACAACTATCTCAGTGTCTGTCTGTGTAGAACTGATGGCATTGTGTCACAACAACAACATAACTATCTCAGTGTCTGTCTGTGTAGAACTGATGGCATTGTGTCACAACAACACAACTATCTCAGTGTCTGTGTAGAACTGATGGCATTGTGTCACAACAACAACATAACTATCTCAGTGTCTGTCTGTGTAGAACTGATGGCATTGTGTCACAACAACACAACTATCTCAGTGTCTGTGTAGAACTGATGGCATTGTGTCACAACAACACAACTATCTCAGTGTCTGTGTAGAACTGATGGCATTGTGTCACAACAACACAACTATCTCAGTGTCTGTGTAGAACTGATGGCATTGTGTCACAACAACAACATAACTATCTCAGTGTCTGTCTGTGTAGAACTGATGGCATTGTGTCACAACAACACAACTATCTCAGTGTCTGTGTAGAACTGATGGCATTGTGTCACAACTATCTCAGTGTCTGTCTGTGTAGAACTGATGACATTGTGTCACAACAACACAACTATCTCAGTGTCTGTCTGTGTAGAACTGATGGCATTGTGTCACAACAACAACACAACTATCTCAGTGTCTGTCTGTGTAGAACTGATGACATTGTGTCACAACAACACAACTATCTCAGTGTCTGTCTGTGTAGAACTGATGGCATTGTGTCACAACAACAACACAACTATCTCAGTGTCTGTGTAGAACTGATGACATTGTGTCACAACAACAACACAACTATCTCAGTGTCTGTCTGTGTAGAACTGATGGCATTGTGTCACAACAACAACACAACTATCTCAGTGTCTGTCTGTGTAGAACTGATGACATTGTGTCACAACAACAACACAACTATCTCAGTGTCTGTCTGTGTAGAACTGATGACATTGTGTCACAACAACAACACAACTATCTCAGTGTCTGTCTGTGTAGAACTGATGGCATTGTGTCACAACAACAACACAACTATCTCAGTGTCTGTCTGTGTAGAACTGATGACATTGTGTCACAACAACAACACAACTATCTCAGTGTCTGTCTGTGTAGAACTGATGACATTGTGTCACAACAACAACACAACTATCTCAGTGTCTGTCTGTGTAGAACTGATGGCATTGTGTCACAACAACAACACAACTATCTCAGTGTCTGTCTGTGTAGAAACTGATGGCATTGTGTCACAACAACAACACAACTATCTCAGTGTCTGTGTAGAACTGATGACATTGTGTCACAACAACAACACAACTATCTCAGTGTCTGTCTGTGTAGAACTGATGGCATTGTGTCACAACAACAACACAACTATCTCAGTGTCTGTGTAGAACTGATGGCATTGTGTCACAACAACAACACAACTATCTCAGTGTCTGTGTAGAACTGATGGCATTGTGTCACAACAACAACACAACTATCTCAGTGTCTGTCTGTGTAGAACTGATGACATTGTGTCACAACAACAACACAACTATCTCAGTGTCTGTCTGTGTAGAACTGATGGCATTGTGTCACAACAACAACATAACTATCTCAGTGTCTGTCTGTGTAGAACTGATGACTGCATGTATCTCACAAGCTGACAGTAACCAGCCACTGATGACTGCATGTATCTCAAAAGCTGACAGTAACCAGCCACTGATGGCTGCATGTATCTCACAAGCTGACAGTAACCAGCCACTGATGGCTGCATGTATCTCACAAGCTGACAGTAACCAGCCACTGATGGCTGCATGTATCTCACAAGCTGACAGTAACCAGCACTGATGACTGCATGTATCTCACAAGCTGACAGTAACCAGCCACTGATGGCTGCATGTATCTCACAAGCTGACAGTAACCAGCCACTGATGACTGCATGTATCTCACAAGCTGACAGTAACCAGCCACTGATGACTGCATGTATCTCACAAGCTGACAGTAACCAGACACTGATGGCTGCATGTATCTCACAAGCTGACAGTAACCAGCCACTGATGGCTGCATGTATCTCACAAGCTGACAGTAACCAGCCACTGATGGCTGCATGTATCTCACAAGCTGACAGTAACCAGCCACTGATGGCTGCATGTATCTCACAAGCTGACAGTAACCAGCCACTGATGGCTGCATGTATCTCACAAGCTGACAGTAACCAGCCACTGATGACTGCATGTATCTCACAAGCTGACAGTAACCAGCCACTGATGACTGCATGTATCTCACAAGCTGACAGTAACCAGCCACTGATGACTGCATGTATCTCACAAGCTGACAGTAACCAGCCACTGATGACTGCATGTATCTCACAAGCTGACAGTAACCAGCCACTGATGGCTTTGGTCATCCAGAGCCTTTATTTGTCTAGTCTGGCCAAGTGAGTGGGAGAGCAAACCCAGCACTCACGCTGAAATTGGATGTGCTGGGCTGAAAGGCACAAATAAACCACAACTCATCTATGCCCACTTTAAGAGAGGAGAGAAGAGCACTCATCTGATGAATGACAGAAAGAAGGAATCACAAGATGGAGAGAATACATTTCAAATGATACAGAGATGAATCTAAGCAAAAGTGGGCATTGTGTAGACCTGACATCAACAGCAGGACTTATACCAGAGGGGCTGACAAACTGCCACAGGAGAGGATCAGAACCTTCCTGTGCAGAGGTCCATGTCAGGAAACCGTCTGAAGCCAGACCAGGAGAATCGTTACGCAGAACAATACTGGGGAAGCCTCAACTATGGGAACTATGGGACTAAGAAACTACCAAGAACTAGCAGCAAATTGTCAACTGTGAACTAGGACCTCTAACTTATGTGCTGCCTTCACTCTGACAACAAGAACTAGCAGCAAATTGTCAACTGTGAACTAGGACCTCTAACTCATGTGCTGCCTTCACTCTGACAACAAGAACTAGCAGCAAATTGTCAACTGTGAACTAGGACCTCTAACTCATGTGCTGCCTTCACTCTGACAACAAGAACTAGCAGCAAATTGTCAACTGTGGAGAATTAGCACCTCTAACTTATGTGCTGCCTTCACTCTGACAAGAACTAGCAGCAAATTGTCAACTGTGGAGAATTAGCACCTCTAACTTATGTGCTGCCTTCGCTCTGACAAGAACTATCAGCAAATTGTCAACTTTTGGAGAACTAGGACCTCTAACTTATGTGCTGCCTTCGCTCTGACAAGAACTAGCAGCAAATTGTCAACTTTTGGAGAACTAGCACCTCTAACTTATGTGCTGCCTTCGCTCTGACAAGAACTAGCAGCAAATTGTCAACTGTGGAGAACTAGCACCTCTAACTTATGTGCTGCCTTCGCTCTGACAAGAACTAGCAGCAAATTGTCAACTGTAAACTAGGACCTCTAACTCATGTGCTGCCTTCGCTCTGACAACAAGAACTAGCAGCAAATTGTCAACTGTAAACTAGGACCTCTAACTTATGTGCTGCCTTCGCTCTGACAAGAACTAGCAGCAAATTGTCAACTTTTGGAGAACTAGCACCTCTAACTTATGTGCTGCCTTCGCTCTGACAAGAACTAGCAGCAAATTGTCAACTGTGGAGAACTAGCACCTCTAACTTATGTGCTGCCTTCGCTCTGACAAGAACTAGCAGCAAATTGTCAACTGTAAACTAGGACCTCTAACTCATGTGCTGCCTTCGCTCTGACAAGAACTATCAGCAAATTGTCAACTTTTGGAGAACTAGGACCTCTAACTTATGTGCTGCCTTCGCTCTGACAAGAACTATCAGCAAATTGTCAACTTTTGGAGAACTAGCACCTCTAACTTATGTGCTGCCTTCGCTCTGACAAGAACTAGCAGCAAATTGTCAACTGTGGAGAACTAGCACCTCTAACTTATGTGCTGCCTTCGCTCTGACAAGAACTAGCAGCAAATTGTCAACTGTAAACTAGGACCTCTAACTCATGTGCTGCCTTCGCTCTGACAAGAACTATCAGCAAATTGTCAACTTTGGAGAACTAGGACCTCTAACTTATGTGCTGCCTTCGCTCTGACAAGAACTAGCAGCAAATTGTCAACTGTAAACTAGGACCTCTAACTTATGTGCTGCCTTCGCTCTGACAAGAACTATCAGCAAATTGTCAACTTTTGGAGAACTATGATTACTATCTTTGTGCAGTCTTGGGCCTGAGAGGAAAATGAAAAATGATTCAGTGTTTGTCAATGATATCCTGACCTGAAAGATGTTGAAACATGAAAATCTCAGAGGATGGGGTGTATAATAAAAAAAAAACATAAACAACGTGAACTGTTGAGATGCCAGACTCAAATTGAGGTCAGCTCTGACAATACACATCAAAGCTGAAAGTCAAATCCAGTCTGCTGGGCAAGTATGTTGGTCGTGCATTTGTCAAACGAGCCACTTTGAAACTTCAGAAGAAAGCAATGCTAAAAGTTCACAACTTGTGCAAACATCAAAGTCTGAATGACAACAACTAGTCCCAATCTCTCAAGTCTGCTCACATCCCAACACAAACACCAAACACTTAGAATCTGCCGTGACGGTCTCTGGATCGTGACCTCCTGCGATCTCGGCCTCTGTCACCACCACGATCCTTGTTCCTGTCATCTCGATCCTTGTTCCTGTCATCTCGATCCTTGTTCCTGTCATCTCTGTCTTTGTTCCTGTCATCTCGGTCCCTGCCACTACCGCGCTCAGCCCTCCCATTTTCTCGACTGTTGTTCTTGCGATCGTCCCTCTCTCTGCTTCCTCTAGACTCTTTTCGGCTGTTGCTGGTTGGAGGTGACCTGACCTAGATCTAAAGAAAAGAACAAACACTGATTCTCACTTCATCGGCACAACAACTGTAAATAGTGAGAACTAAAGTGATCAGTGATATACTTAGACAAGAAGTGAGAACTAAGGTGATCAGTGATATACTTAGACAAGAAGTGAGAACTAAGGTAATCAGTGATATACTTAGACAAGAAGTGAGAACTAAGGTGATCAGTGATATACTTAGACAAGTGAGAACTAAGGTGATCAGTGATATACTTAGACAAGTGAGAACTAAGGTGATCAGTGATATACTTAGACAAGTGAGAACTAAGGTGATCAGTGATATACTTAGAGAAGTGAGAACTAAGGTGATCAGTGATGTACTTAGACAAGAAGTGAGAACTAAGGTGATCAGTGATATACTTAGACAAGTGAGAACTAAGGTGATCAGTGATATACTTAGACAAGTGAGAACTAAGGTGATCAGTGATATACTTAGACAAGCAGTGAGAACTAAAGTAATCAGTGATATACTTAGACAAGTGAGAACTAAGGTGATCAGTGATATACTTAGACAAGTGAGAACTAAGGTAATCAGTGATATACTTAGACAAGTGAGAACTAAGGTGATCAGTGATATACTTAGACAAGTGAGAACTAAGGTAATCAGTGATATACTTAGACAAGCAGTGAGAACTAAGGTGATCAGTGATATACTTAGACAAGTGAGAACTAAGGTGATCAGTGATATACTTAGACAAGTGAGAACTAAGGTGATCAGTGATATACTTAGACAAGTGAGAACTAAGGTGATCAGTGATATACTTAGACAAGTGAGAACTAAGGTGATCAGTGATATACTTAGAGAAGTGAGAACTAAGGTGATCAGTGATATACTTAGAGAAGTGAGAACTAAGGTGATCAGTGATATACTTAGACAAGCAGTGAGAACTAAAGTAATCAGTGATATACTTAGACAAGTGAGAACTAAGGTGATCAGTGATATACTTAGACAAGTGAGAACTAAGGTGATCAGTGATATACTTAGACAAGTGAGAACTAAGGTGATCAGTGATATACTTAGACAAGTGAGAACTAAGGTGATCAGTGATATACTTAGACAAGCAGTGAGAACTAAAGTAATCAGTGATATACTTAGACAAGAAGTGAGAACTAAGGTGATCAGTGATATACTTAGACAAGTGAGAACTAAGGTGATCAGTGATATACTTAGACAAGTGAGAACTAAGGTGATCAGTGATATACTTAGACAAGAAGTGAGAACTAAGGTGATCAGTGATATACTTAGACAAGTGAGAACTAAGGTGATCAGTGATATACTTAGACAAGCAGTGAGAACTAAGGTAATCAGTGATATACTTAGACAAGTGAGAACTAAGGTGATCAGTGATATACTTAGACAAGTGAGAACTAAGGTGATCAGTGATATACTTAGACAAGTGAGAACTAAGGTGATCAGTGATATACTTAGACAAGTGAGAACTAAGGTGATCAGTGATATACTTAGACAAGAAGTGAGAACTAAGGTGATCAGTGATATACTTAGACAAGAAGTGAGAACTAAGGTGATCAGTGATATACTTAGACAAGTGAGAACTAAGGTGATCAGTGATATACTTAGACAAGTGAGAACTAAGGTGATCAGTGATATACTTAGACAAGTGAGAACTAAGGTGATCAGTGATATACTTAGACAAGTGAGAACTAAGGTGATCAGTGATATACTTAGACAAGTGAGAACTAAGGTGATCAGTGATATACTTAGACAAGTGAGAACTAAGGTGATCAGTGATATACTTAGACAAGTGAGAACTAAGGTGATCAGTGATATACTTAGACAAGTGAGAACTAAGGTGATCAGTGATATACTTAGACAAGTGAGAACTAAGGTGATCAGTGATATACTTAGACAAGTGAGAACTAAGGTGATCAGTGATATACTTAGACAAGTGAGAACTAAGGTGATCAGTGATATACTTAGACAAGTGAGAACTAAGGTGATCAGTGATATACTTAGACAAGTGAGAACTAAGGTGATCAGTGATATACTTAGACAAGTGAGAACTAAGGTGATCAGTGATATACTTAGAGAAGTGAGAACTAAGGTGATCAGTGATATACTTAGACAAGTGAGAACTAAGGTGATCAGTGATATACTTAGACAAGTGAGAACTAAGGTATCAGTGATATACTTAGACAAGCAGTGAGAACTAAGGTATCAGTGATATACTTAGACAAGCAGTGAGAACTAAGGTAATCAGTGATATACTTAGACAAGAAGTGAGAACTAAGGTATTCAGTGATATACTTAGACAAGTGAGAACTAAGGTGATCAGTGATATACTTAGACAAGTGAGAACTAAGGTGATCAGTGATATACTTAGACAAGTGAGAACTAAGGTGATCAGTGATATACTTAGACAAGTGAGAACTAAGGTAATCAGTGATATACTTAGAGAAGTGAGAACTAAGGTATTCAGTGATATACTTAGACAAGTGAGAACTAAGGTAATCAGTGATATACTTAGACAAGCAGTGAGAACTAAGGTATTCAGTGATATACTTAGACAAGTGAGAACTAAGGTGATCAGTGATATACTTAGACAAGAAGTGAGAAACTAAGGTGATCAGTGATATACTTAGACAAGTGAGAACTAAGGTGATCAGTGATATACTTAGACAAGCAGTGAGAACTAAGGTAATCAGTGATATACTTAGACAAGTGAGAACAAAGGTGATCAGTGATATACTTAGACAAGTGAGAACTAAGGTGATCAGTGATATACTTAGACAAGTGAGAACTAAGGTGATCAGTGATATACTTAGACAAGTGAGAACTAAGGTGATCAGTGATATACTTAGACAAGTGAGAACTAAGGTGATCAGTGATATACTTAGACAAGCAGTGAGAACTAAGGTGATCAGTGATATACTTAGACAAGCAGTGAGAACTAAGGTGATCAGTGATATACTTAGACAAGTGAGAACTAAGGTGATCAGTGATATACTTAGACAAGTGAGAACTAAGGTGATCAGTGATATACTTAGACAAGTGAGAACTAAGGTGATCAGTGATATACTTAGACAAGTGAGAACTAAGGTGATCAGTGATATACTTAGACAAGTGAGAACTAAGGTGATCAGTGATATACTTAGACAAGAAGTGAGAACTAAGGTGATCAGTGATATACTTAGACAAGAAGTGAGAACTAAGGTGATCAGTGATATACTTAGACAAGAAGTGAGAACTAAGGTAATCAGTGATATACTTAGACAAGTGAGAACTAAGGTATTCAGTGATATACTTAGACAAGCAGTGAGAACTAAGGTAATCAGTGATATACTTAGACAAGAAGTGAGAACTAAGGTAATCAGTGATATACTTAGACAAAGAGAACTAAGGTAATCAGTGATATACTTAGACAAGAAGTGAGAACTAAGGTGATCAGTGATATACTTAGACAAGCAGTGAGAACTAAGGTGATCAGTGATATACTTAGACAAGAAGTGAGAACTAAGGTATTCAGTGATATACTTAGACAAGTGAGAACTAAGGTGATCAGTGATATACTTAGACAAGTGAGAACTAAGACAATCAATGATAGACAAGAAGTGAGAACTAAGAAAGTCAATGATGTACTTAGACAAGAAGTGAGAACTATGACAATGATATACTTAGACAAGTAGTGAGAACTATGACAATGATATACTTAGACAAGTAGTGAGAACTATGACATACTTATAGACAAGTAGTGAGAACTATGACAATGATATACTTAGACAAGTAGTGAGAACTATGACAATGATATACTTAGACAAGAAGTGAGAACTATGACAATGATATACTTAGACAAGTAGTGAGAAACTATGACAATGATATACTTAGACAAGTAGTGAGAACTATGACAATGATATACTTAGATAAGAAGTGAGAACTATGACAATGATATACTTAGATAAGTAGTGAGAACTATGACAATGATATACTTAGACAAGTAGTGAGAACTATGACAATGATATACTTAGACAAGTAGTGAGAACTATGACATACTTATAGACAAGTAGTGAGAAACTATGACAATGATATACTTAGACAAGTAGTGAGAACTATGACAATGATATACTTAGACAAGTAGTGAGAACTATGACAATGATATACTTAGACAAGTAGTGAGAACTATGACAATGATATACTTAGACAAGTAGTGAGAACTATGACAATGATATACTTAGATAAGAAGTGAGAACTATGACAACATGATATATTTGAACAAGTAATCATATTTTATCCAAATAGATCATTTAAAAAGTCAACCAGGCAAAAGTCATCATCATCATCGTGTGCCTTCTCCGCAACGAAGGTTGGCTACCATGGATCGCCATTCTACTCTGTTCTTGCTTTGATGGTGCAGGCTGTCATAGATTGACTTGTCCATCTTTTGATGTTACTCATCCATGTTAGTCTTGGTCTGCCTCTGCCTATTCTATCTTGTATTTTTCCTTCCAATATTACTTTTAGTAGGCTGTTGTGTCTTTTAACATGCCCCAAAAATGTCATTTGTCTTGTCTTTATTGTGTTTAGTAGTTCTCTTTTTATTTTCAGTTGTTTTAAAACTTCATTTGTTATCTTTTGTTTCCATCCAATTCTACCTATTCTTCTATAAATCCACATTTCAAAGGCTTCAATTTTCTGGCAAAAGTCAAGTTATCAAATGATGACTCTAAAGATCTATTTCTGATCAGAAAACTGATATGTCCACATATCAAACCAACAGCTGCTCTCTATATAAACCTGTGGAGACAAAATGATATGATGATCACATGTGAGAGTTCACTTTTATGTGCAATGTTTGCAGACGTGTGTGCCTCCACTCTACGTGACCAGACAAACAAAGAACAAACCTTCCGCCTTTCTTGTGCCCCTTACGACCATACAGCTGCCTCCTCAGCTCCCTTGATATGGGCTTGAGGTGCATAAAGTTGCAGAAACCCCCACGGGTACATTCTCTGTCGAGACAATCAAAGCTCATTAACATAGTCATGTCGGTAGGTAGGCTCATTAACATAGTCATGTAGGTAGGTAGGCTAATTAACATAGTCATGTAGGTAGGTAGGCTAATTAACATAGTCATGTCGGTAGGTAGGCTCATTAACATAGTCATGTCGGTAGGTAGGCTCATTAACATAGTCATGTCGGTAGGTAGGCTCATTAACATAGTCATGTCGGTAGGTAGGCTCATTAACATAGTCATGTCGGTAGGTAGGCTAATTAACATAGTCATGTAGGTAGGTAGGCTCATTAACATAGTCATGTCGGTAGGTAGGCTCATTAACATAGTCATGTAGGTAGGTAGGCTAATTAACATAGTCATGTAGGTAGGTAGGCTCATTATCATAGTCATGTCGGTAGGTAGGCTCATTAACATAGTCATGTCGGTAGGTAGGCTCATTAACATAGTCATGTAGGTAGGTAGGCTAATTAACATAGTCATGTAGGTAGGTAGGCTAATTAACATAGTCATGTAGGTAGGTAGGCTAATTAACATAGTCATGTAGGTAGGTAGGCTAATTAACATAGTCATGTAGGTAGGTAGGCTCATTAACATAGTCATGTAGGTAGGTAGGCTAATTAACATAGTCATGTAGGTAGGTAGGCTAATTAACATAGTCATGTAGGTAGGTAGGCTAATTAACATAGTCATGTAGGTAGGTAGGCTCATTAACATAGTCATGTAGGTAGGTAGGCTAATTAACATAGTCATGTAGGTAGCTGTGCTGCGATGCCTAAATAATGACCTAGTTTAGCATCTAGTCTCATTCAATCCAATGTGTGAATAAAACAACAAGATATAACAAACAACAGCTGAAATACCACCAGGACACTTGAAATATTACACATACAACAAAAACCACCAGAAATATAACTAAACATACAACAAAAACCACCAGAAATATAAATAAACATACAACAAAAACCACCAGAAATATAAATAAACATACAACAAAAACCACCAGAAATATAAATAAACATACAACAAAAACCACCAGAAATATAACTAAACATACAAGAAATGCCACCTGAAATATAACTAAACATACAACAAAAACCACCAGAAATATAACTAAACATACAACAAAAACCACCAGAAATATAACTAAACATACAAGAAATGCCACCTGAAATATAACTAAACATACAACAAAAACCACCAGAAATATAACTAAACATACAAGAAATGCCACCTGAAATATAACTAAACATACAACAAAAACCACCAGAAATATAACTACACATACAACAAAAGCCACCTAAAATATAACTACACGTACAACAAAGGCCACCTAAAATATAAACTACACGTACAACAAAGGCTACCTAAAATATAACTACACGTACAACAAAGGCTATCTAAAATATAACTACACATACAACAAAGGCTATCTAAAATATAACTACTCATACAACAAAGGCTACCTAAAATATAACTACACATACAACAAAGGCTACCTAAAATATAACTACACATACAACAAAGGCTACCTAAAATATAACTACACATACAACAAAGGCTATCTAAAATATAACTACACATACAACAAAGGCTATCTAAAATATAACTACACATACAACAAAGGCTATCTAAAATATAACTACACATACAACAAAGGCTATCTAAAATATAACTACACATACAACAAAGGCTACCTAAAATATAACTACACATACAACAAAGGCTATCTAAAATATAACTACACATACAACAAAGGCTACCTAAAATATAACTACACATACAACAAAGGCTATCTAAAATATAACTACACGTACAACAAAGTAAAAAGTAAAGTAAAGAGCCCCCCGTCATTTATAGAGAATATGGTGTTAGTGACCATAAATTTTACAGACCTTCAGCACATGATTTTTGGGGTAATGTGGTCGGTATTACACCCGAGCCGCTTTACTTTCCCAGAAAAAATCCGGTACCCATTTACTGCTGGGTGAACCCGGAAGCCGTCGGTTGGGATCGAACCCTACCTCTTGTCCTTTGAAGTCCAGTTCACTAACCACTGAGCTATCACACATACAACAAAGGCTATCTAAAATATAACTACACATACAAGAAAAAGCACTCAACAGGTGACATATTTCCCAAACTGTAACCGTCAGACAAGAACACATACCCCATCTCGTACTGCCGACAGCAAGCTTCCTGAAGTCTGTGACGGTGACAGCTCACAGTGAATCGGCCTCTGGTTGAACCAGCGGTTGTTCAGCTCTCCAACTGCCCTCTCAGCATCCTCCTCTTTGTGGAACTAAAATAATAAAATCCAAGATAAAAATAGGTACCCTGCTTGTAGTCAAACATGGACAACAGGGGGGTGATTGCACAAGACACGACAATGAACATTTTGTCGACATTTCAAGTATATATTTGTGACGGTTTCTCTTACTCAAGAAAACTAACACTCTCGCCACGTTCTCTACATGGTTCTCTTCCCTATTGGACCTTGATATCTAAGAAGGATTCACTTGTACATCACGTAACATTATCTATGTCATCATATGTCAGCGATGGACCAACATAATCAGGACACCAGCCTTGGGGACAGATGATGAGAACACCTGTAAGACACCACATGAGACACCCCAGCAGCATCCCACTTCAACTCTACGGGACACCTAAGGTGGATGCCCAAGCTGTCAAGTTGACGCCATCGTCAGTGCGTCAGCCTCAAAGTGTTATTTGCTGAGTCTCCCAAGTCACCAACAGTTGTTGGACGTCGCGAGGACATTTCCCTGGTTAAAGGGAACAACCAATTTGGTGAATTTTTGCCCCCAACATTATAGGGTTGTATCTCACAAAATGGGGGAGGTAGCGGGAGAAATGAATCACACATCAATAGAGGAGGGGGAGAAATGAATCATACATCAATAGAGGAGGGGGAGAAATGAATCATACATCAATAGAGGAGGGGGAGAAATGAATCATACATCAATAGAGGAGGGGGAGAAATGAATCATACATCAATAGAGGAGGGGGAGAAATGAATCATACATCAATAGAGGAGGGGGAGAAATGAATCATACATCAATAGAGGAGGGGGAGAAATGAATCATACATCAATAGAGGAGGGGGAGAAATGAATCATACATCAATAGAGGAGGGGGAGAAATGAATCATACATCAATAGAGGAGGGGAGAAATGAATCATACATCAATAGGGGGGGGGGGGGGAGAAATGAATCATACATCAATAGAGGAGGGGGAGAAATGAATCATACATCAATAGGGGGGGGGAGAGGAGAAATGAATCATACATCAATAGGGGGGGGGGGGGGAATGAATCATACATCAATGGGGGGGGGGGGGGGGGAATGAATCATGCATCAATAGAGGAGGGGGAGAAATGAATCACACATCAATAGAGGAGGGGGGGGGGGTGTGTGTGAATCATACATCAATAGAGGAGGGGGGGGGAGAAAGAATCATACATCAATAGAGGGGGGGGGGGAATGAATCACACATCAATAGAGTCAAACACTCAGTGGTTACTGGAAGTAGGAAGTTACACTGGGAGGGGCGAAATGAATCACACATCAATAGAGTCAGGGGGAGAAATGAATCACACATCAATAGAGTCAGGGGGAGAAATGAATCACACATCAATAGAGTCAGGGGGAGAAATGAATCACACATCAATAGAGTCAGGGGGCGAAATGAATCACACATCAATAGAGTCAGGGGAGAAATGAATCACACATCAATAGTCAGGGGGAGAAATGAATCACACATCAATAGTCAGGGGGAGAAATGAATCACACATCAATAGTCAGGGGGAGAAATGAATCACACATCAATAGAGTCAAACACTCAGTGGTCACTGGAAGTAGGGCCCTGGGAGGGAGTGTTTGATCACGCAACTTATCAAATTTGGGAGAATGTGTGGTAATTACTACAGTATCGTAATCTATAGTTAAAATTACTCTACACATACAATTTTTCAATATTAAAATTAATTTAAACCGAGCTGCCCAAAACAATATTATGTTTATTTTCCCAAAATATGAGCAACTCATCTCTTTTAATTTACATGAAAAGAATAATTTGTAAGGAATGGAAACATCTCCACTGAGAAAGCAAGGCACCATATGATCACATATTCAATGTTAGTCCAATCAATGGCTTCTGGCAATAGTTCTGCATTTTTTATGTTTAATAATTAATCTACTGGATAATAGTGAAAAAAAAGGGGGTGTTGGGGGATTTTGACAAATTGAGCACTAATTTCTAGAGAAATCTGGCCACGATGCCGCACAAACTATTATTACCTATTATTATTATAAATTAACACTTACAATTGGCGTACGTATTTCCCATTTGTACGTTTTTTTTGGTCTGGTGTACAGGTGTTTGCCTATAAACATACATGGAAGGTATGCTCTCCTCCTGTCTTGACCTCTTAGAGCCTGGCATGATTTCACCATCTATAAATATGTCTAGGAACATTGGAGTCCATCTACAGGAACCACCATCCCTCTTTATCAACTGATATTTATAATCATTATCATATTCTGCCTAATTCTCCACTTTCACTATATCCTAGTACTACCTTGTTTACACAGGTCTTCCTTGATACCCCATTATACCAAATTCTTGCTCTTAATGCTCAATGGCACATCTGGCTTTGTTTGCTCATGTTTTCATGCCCTAGTATACACTGCTCTATCTCAGCCGATACCAATCTAATTCTTCACCATCATTCACACCTTGTTATCTGACTATCTCGTCTAATCACATCCACATTCGACATGTCTCACACTAATGTAACCATATTATTTAGCAGACATATATCTCCCTTTTATTTTATCCTCCCATTTCTTGACAAACAAATTGCTGTGGTGAAGTGTGACTTACCCTAACGTAGACATTGCCTACCAGATGGTCTCCCAAGTTGTCACAAACATTCATCTCCTCAATCTCTCCATACTGAAAATCAAACACAGCAGCAGGGAATTAAAGAGTATTTTTACAGAAAGACAAATATACTGAAACAGCTTTGACAAATGTTTGTGATTCTTTCTAGCTGAAGATGTCATGCAGGCCAGATCTCCGTCTCTCACAAGATTTGTGTTATAGAGTGTCAAGTTTATCAACAGGACTCGTGTTGAACCTCATCACACTACCTGAGTGGGTTACTCAAAGTCAGCAATGGAGTTGATGCCTGCCGTTGTTGCCCCTCACCTCTGTGCTCTTTCTAGTGCTTCTCAAGGTCAGCCTCTTTTTATTTTACCCTCTGGTTCCCAATTGAGGACCTGCTCTGAGATTCTCATGTTGTCTCTTCTCACCACATGGCCAACATATGACCACCTTGTTGTCTCTTCTCACCACATGGCCAACATATGACCACCTTGTTGTCTCTTCTCACCACATGGCCAACATATGACCACCTTCTTGTTGTCTCTTCTCATCACATGGCCAACATATGACCACCTTCTTGTTGTCTCTTCTCACCACATGGCCAACATATGACCATCTTGTTGTCTCTTCTCACCACATGGCCAACATATGACCATCTTGTTGTCTCTTCTCACCACATGGCCAACATATGACCATCTTGTTGTCTCTTCTCACCACATGGCCAACATATGACCATCTTGTTGTCTCTTCTCACCACATGGCCAACATATGCCCACCTTCTTGTTGTCTCTTCTCACCACATGGCCAACATATGACCACCACCTTCTCTTGTTGTCTCTTCTCACCACATGGCCAACATATGACCACCACCTTCTCTTGTTGTCTCTTCTCACCACATGGCCAAACATATGACCACCACCTTCTCTTGTTGTCTCTTCTCACCACATGGCCAACATATGACCACCACCTTCTCTTGTTGTCTCTTCTCACCACATGGCCAACATATGACCACCACCTTCTCTTGTTGTCTCTTCACACCACATGGCCAACATATGACCACCACCTTCTCTTGATCATAGACATTATTAGAAGCTTTATCATTTCTCTATTCCCTGCACTAGTCTGGAACTCATGCCATGTTACACAAACTATTTTCCTCAGACATTTGTTTTCAATTAGATCCAGTTTATTTTCTATTTCTTGAGTTGTCTCCCAGCTCTCACATCCGCAAGTGTGTGCTGACATTTACCAAGGTTCCATACTGGCCATTAGGGGACATTACTTGTGTGTGTGTGCTGACATTTACCAAGGTCTCCTACTGGCCATTAGGGGACATTACTTGTGTGTGTGCTGACATTTACCAAGGTCTCCTACTGGCCATTAGGGGACATTACTTGCGTGTGTGTGCTGACATTTACCAAGGTCCCATACTGGCCATTAGGGGACATTACTTGTGTGTGTGCTGACATTTACCAAGGTCTCCTACTGGCCATTAGGGGACATTACTTGTGTGTGTGCTGACATTACCAAGGTCTCCTACTGGCCATTAGGGGACATTACTTGCGTGTGTGTGCTGACATTTACCAAGGTCCCATACTGGCCATTAGGGGACATTACTTGTGTGTGTGCTGACATTTACCAAGGTCTCCTACTGGCCATTAGGGGACATTACTTGTGTGTGTGCTGACATTTACCAAGGTCCCATACTGGCCATTAGGGGACATTACTTGTGTGTGTGTGCTGACATTTACCAAGGTCTCCTACTGGCCATTAGGGGACATTACTTGTGTGTGTGCTGACATTTACCAAGGTCTCCTACTGGCCATTAGGGGACATTACTTGCGTGTGTGTGCTGACATTTACCAAGGTCCCATACTGGCCATTAGGGGACATTACTTGTGTGTGTGTGCTGACATTTACCAAGGTTCCATACTGGCCATTAGGGGACATTACTTGTGTGTGTGCTGACATTTACCAAGGTCCCATACTGGCCATTAGGGGACATTACTTGTGTGTGTGCTGACATTTACCAAGGTCTCCTACTGGCCATTAGGGGACATTATTTGTGTGTGTGCTGACATTTACCAAGGTCTCCTACTGGCCATTAGGGGACATTACTTGCGTGTGTGTGCTGACATTTACCAAGGTCCCATACTGGCCATTAGGGGACATTACTTGTGTGTGTGCTGACATTTACCAAGGTCTCCTACTGGCCATTAGGGGACATTACTTGTGTGTGTGCTGACATTTACCAAGGTCCCATACTGGCCATTAGGGGACATTACTTGTGTGGGTTGACATCTATCAAGGTCTCAAACTCGCCATTAGGGGACATTACTTGTGTGTGTGCTGACATTTACCAAGGTCTCCTACTGGCCATTAGGGGACATTACTTGTGTGTGTGCTGACATTTACCAAGGTCTCCTACTGGCCATTAGGGGACATTACTTGTGTGTGTGTGCTGACATCTACCAAGGTCCCATACTGGCCATTAGGGGACATTACTTCTGTGTGTCCTGACATCTACCAGGGTCTCATACTTGCCATTGGGGGAAATTACTTGTGTGGGTTGACATCTACCAGGGTCTAATACTAGCCAATAGAGGACATTACTTGTGTGTGTTTACATTTACCAAGGTCTCCTACTGGCCATTAGGGAACATTACTTGTGTGTGTGTGCTGACATTTACCAAGGTCCCATACTGGCCATTAGGGGACATTACTTGTGTGTGTGCTGACATTTACCAAGGTCTCCTACTGGCCATTAGGGGACATTACTTGTGTGTGTGCTGACATCTACCAAGGTCTCAAACTCGCCATTAGGGGACATTACTTGTGTGTGTGCTGACATCTACCAAGGTCCCATACTGGCCATTAGGGGGCATTACTTGTGTGGGTTGACATCTATCAAGGTCTCAAACTCGCCATTAGGGGACATTACTTGTGTGTGTGCTGACATTTACCAAGGTCTCCTACTGGCCATTAGGGGACATTACTTGTGTGTGTGTGCTGACATCTACCAAGGTCCCATACTGGCCATTAGGGGACATTACTTCTGTGTGTCCTGACATCTACCAGGGTCTCATACTTGCCATTGGGGGAAATTACTTGTGTGGGTTGACATCTACCAGGGTCTAATACTAGCCAATAGAGGACATTACTTGTGTGTGTTTACATCTACCAAGGTCTCATACTGGCCATAAGGGACATTACTTGTGTGTGTGCTGACATCTACCAAGGTCCCATACTGGCCATTAGGAGACATTACATGTGTGTGTGTGTTGACATCTGTAACTACCAGGGTCTGATACTGGCCATTAGGGGACATTACTTGTGTGGGTTGACATCTACCAAGGTCTGATACTGGCCATAAGGGACATTACTTGTGTGTGTGTTGACATCTACCAAGGTCTTGGACTTGCCATTAGGGGACATTACTTGTGTGTGTTGACATCTACCAAGGTCTTGGACTTGCCATTAGGGGACATTACTTGTGTGGGTTGACATCTACCAAGGTCTTGGACTTGCCATTAGGGGACATTACTTGTGTGTGTTGACATCTACCAAGGTCTTGGACTTGCCATTAGGGGACATTACTTGCGTGGGTTGACATCTACCAAGGTCTTGGACATGCCATTAGGGGACATTACTTGTGTGTGTTGACATCTACCAAGGTCTTGGACTTGCCATTAGGGGACATTACTTGTGTACTGACAGCCACTAAGTGGTGCGTACAGCACATCTCCAACATCTGTGCCCTTTTGTCACAACTTTACCATCAATCTTTGGCATATGTAAACCCACAAGCACACACCCACACACACCTACAAGCACACATTCCCAAACCTACAAGCACAACCACACAAACCTACAAACACACCCACACAAACCGGCAATCACACCACACCCACACAAACCGTCAAACACACCCATACAAACTGACAAACATACCAACACAAACTGACAAACACACACATACAAACTGACAAACACATCCATACAAACTGACAAACACACCCATACAAACTGACAAACACACACATACAAACTGACAAACACATCCATACAAAACTGACAAACACACCCATGCAAACTGACAAACACACATACAAACTGACAAACACACCCATACAAACTGACAAACATATCCACACAAACTGACACACACATACAAACTGACAAACACACCCATATAACCAGCAAACATACCATACAAACTGAGAAACACCCCCACAAACTGACAAACATGTCCACACAAACCTACAAGCACACCCACACAAACTGACACACACACGCAAACTGACAAACACCCACACAAACTGACAAACATGCCCACACAAACTGACAAACATGCCTACACAAACCTACAAGCACACCTACATAAACCTACAAACACACCCACACATCCACAACAAGACCCACCTTATCCTCAAGCTCCACAAAGATCTCCTCAAAGAAGTCGTCGTACTCCTGCTGGGCTTGGACGTCGTCCAACATTACTGGGGACAAGACATGATACGTCACTAGTGACACAATGTGACAACTCACAAAGATCACAAGTTGTGACAGCTCACAAGGATCACAAGTTGTGACAACTCACAAGGATCACAAGTTGTGACAGCTCACAAGGATCACAAGTTGTGACAACTCACAAGGATCACAAGTTGTGACAACTCACAAGGATCACAAGTTGTGACAACTCACAAGGATCACAAGTTGTGACAACTCACAAGGATCACAAGTTGTGACAGCTCACAAGGATCACAAGTTGTGACAACTCACAAGGATCACAAGTTGTGACAACTCACAAGGATCACAAGTTGTGACAACTCACAAGGATCACAAGTTGTGACAACTCACAAGGATCACAAGTTGTGACAGCTCACAAGGATCACAAGTTGTGACAGCTCACAAGGATCACAAGTTGTGACAACTCACAAGGATCACAAGTTGTGACAACTCACAAGGATCACAAGTTGTGACAACTCACAAGGATCACAAGTTGTGACAACTCACAAGGATCACAAGTTGTGACAGCTCACAAGGATCACAAGTTGTGACAACTCACAAGGATCACAAGTTGTGACAACTCACAAGGATCACAAGTTGTGACAACTCACAAGGATCACAAGTTGCAACAGCTCACAAGGATCACAAGTTGTGACAACTCACAAGGATCACAAGTTGTGACAACTCACAAGGATCACAAGTTGTGACAACTCACAAGGATCACAAGTTGCAACAGCTCACAAGGATCACAAGTTGCAACAGCTCACAAGGATCACAAGTTGTGACAGCTCACAAGGATCACAAGTTGCAACAGCTCACAAGGATCACAAGTTGCAACAGCTCACAAGGATCACAAGTTGTGACAACTCACAAGGATCACAAGTTGTGACAACTCACTAGGATCACAAGTTGTGACAACTCACAAGGATCACAAGTTGTGACAGCTCACAAGGATCACAAGTTGTGACAGCTCACAAGGATCACAAGTTGTGACAACTCACAAGGATCACAAGTTGCAACAGCTCACAAGGATCACAAGTTGTGACAGCTCACAAGGATCACAAGTTGCAACAGCTCACAAGGATCACAAGTTGTGACAACTCACAAGGATCACAAGTTGTGACAGACAAAGATCACAATGTGACAGCTCACAAGATGTGATGGACAAAGATCACAATGTGACAGCTCATATAAATCACAAGATGTGATCAACAACAAGTTGATCAATTTTCATTTCAGAAAAAAAAATCACCACACAGGATAAAAGCAGACATTCTCAACCCAGAGAGCACCATAGTGCTCTTCCCACCAGTGTTGAGGTGCTCACGAGCACCATAGTGCTCTTCCCACCAGTGTTGAGGTGCTCACGAGCACCATAGTGCTCTTCCCACCAGTGTTGAGGTGCTCACGAGCACCATAGTGCTCTTCTCACCAGTGTTGAGGTGCTCACGAGCACCATAGTGCTCTTCTCACCAGTGTTGAGGTGCTCACGAGCACCATAGTGCTCTTCCCACCAGTGTTGAGGTGCTCACGAGCACCATAGTGCTCTTCCCACCAGTGTTGAGGTGCTCACGAGCACCATAGTGCTCTTCTCACCAGTGTTGAGGTGCTCACGAGCACCATAGTGCTCTTCTCACCAGTGTTGAGGTGCTCACGAGCACCATAGTGCTCTTCTCACCAGTGTTAAAGAAGTGCTCACAAGCACCATCAGTCGGGGGAGGGCGGCACTAGAGTAGTAACATCGGCTGGACCCCTTCGATGTCAGAAAAGGTTTGACTACAAATACATCTTGCAGCAGGGAACAAGTGATATATGCAAATTCCAGTGACAGGCTTGAAATGAAAGCAATGAAATGTCCCATCACCTGAAATAAACCTGTGTTTCAGAGTAACAAGGCAGAAATGCTGGCCTACATATATAGCACTGGGATTTTCACTTGGAAACCAATACACAGCGTGGGATGACAAGTTTTTTAATGAGACCTAGGTCAAAGTGAGTGGCACTTAGTTGTCCCATTTGGAGTTTGGAAAATAAGATTGTCAACTTTGCTACACAGCTGTGTTTACCCAAAACAGAGACACGAGTATTGGATGCTGCAATCATTGCCTGCTTTACATTAGACTGATGGGCTGAAATTCTAGTGCATGGTGTCATGGCTACCAGAGGTATGACGTTGTCCATTCACACTTCAGTCGATGTCTGCACCAACAGGATCTCTTCTCCCAAGAAAAGAATGCCTTAAACATATTGATATAAAAAAACAGCCCACCAATAGTGTAGTACCAACAACAACAAAGTAAACAAATACAACATTCAGGCTCACCAGAAGAAATCATTAGGAAGGCGGGGGTTTGCCCGCTGCAGAACTATCACATTCCTAGAATATGTATTTTGAGGTGATCGTTGTTACGAGGCTATCCTAACAAATATCTAGCTTGGATCACAGCTGGAAAGAATACATGGGCCCATAGATACAGCACTACTGGCTGAACTATGAGATAAGTAGAGATCAAACATAACAAACCATGGAATACCAGGTGTCTCTAGCTGTAGGTAACAAATAGTGTTGAGCAGTTAGAACAACACAAAGGCAAGACTTAACATTTCAGCTACAGCCTACATCAGGTATAACAAACAGCCTTCATCAGGTATAACAAACAGCCTTAATCAGGTATAACAAACAGCCTTCATCAGGTATAACAAACAGTCTTCATCAGGTATAACAAACAGCCTATATCAGGTATAACAAACAACCTCTATCAGGTATAACAAACAGCCTACATCAGGTATAACAAACAGCCTTCATCGGGTATAACAAACAGCCTACATCAGGTATAACAAACAGCCTATATCAGGTATAACAAACAGCCTTCATCAGGTATAACAAACAGCCTACATCAGGTATAACAAACAGCCTTCATCGGGTATAACAAACAGCCTACATCGGGTATAACAAACAGCCTTCATCAGGTATAACAAACAGCCTTCATCAGGTATAACAAACAGCCTATATCAGGTATAACAAACAGCCTTCATCAGGTATAACAAACAGCCTATATCAGGTATAACAAACAGCCTCTATCAGGTATAACAAACAGCCTCTATCAGGTATAACAAACAGCCTATATCAGGTATAACAAACAGCCTATATCAGGTATAACAAACAGCCTCTATCAGGTATAACAAACAGCCTTCATCAGGTATAACAAACAGCCTTCATCAGGTATAACAAACAGCCTATATCAGGTATAACAAACAACCTCTATCAGGTATAACAAACAGTCTACATCAGGTATAACAAACAGCCTTCATCAGGTATAACAAGCAGCCTATATCAGGTATAACAAACAGCCTCTATCAGGTATAACAAACAGCCTCTATCAGGTATAACAAACAGTCTACATCAGGTATAACAAACAGTCTACATCAGGTATAACAAACAGCCTTCATCAGGTATAACAAGCAGCCTATATCAGGTATAACAAACAGCCTCTATCAGGTATAACAAACAGCCTCTATCAGGTATAACAAACAGCCTATATTAAGTATAATAAACAGCCTATATCAGGTATAACAAACAGCATATATCAGGTATAACAAACAGCATATATCAGGTACTTGACTGCACCTATCTATCTCAAATGATTCAGAAAACTTGACTGCACCTATCTCAAATGAAACAGAAAACTTGACTGCACCTATCTCAAATGAAACAGAAAACTTGACTGCACCTATCTCAAATGAAACAGAAAACTTGACTGCACCTATCTCAAATGAAACAGAAAACTTGACTGCATCTACCTATCTCAAATGAAACAGAAAACTTGACTGCGTCTACCTATCTCAAATGAAACAGAAAACTTGACTGCACCTATCTCAAATGAAACAGAAAACTTGACTGCATCTATCTATCTCAAATGAAACAGAAAACTTGACTGCGTCTATGTGAGTGTATTTCCCTGGCTATTGATGAGCCCCAGACAGTTGATATGTTTGTTCTGTTAGTGACCATGCTACTGTAGACAATCTGACATCTCAGGTACAACCACACGACAGGGAACACACCAATAATTGCAGAGCTGCAGTAAAGCTGTTAGCAAGGAACAAGTAGTGGGGTGTAGCGTACACTCCTACAAGGTAAGGTAACAGCTTTACAAAAAAGAAACATGACAAAATACTGACAATTCAGCCCAACAAGTAGTGGGGTGCAGCGTACACTCCTACAAGGTGGGGTAACAGCTTTACAAAAAAGAAACATGACAAAATACTGACATTTCAGCCCAACAAGCAGCCTTTTCAGAAAACGAGAACAACACAATTGGACAACGGAATAAAGATAAACTCTGCTACATCAAGAATGAGCGGAACAAGTATATCATGGAGAAATATAAAAAAAATGATAAAACAAGAGGGAGATGTACTTCATTACAAGAGAATAAATAAAAACTGATAATAAAAATTAGTGAAATAAATCATATTTGTTAATGAAGTAATCAATAATGCAGTCAGATAAAAATGATGCAGGGAAATATAAAAGAACTATTATCAATAACCAGCAAAATTGGGCTCGAGATCAATCACGAAAAGCTTAATTCCAACAGATAAGAGAATATACATGGAAAACAAACCAGTAGATGAGATCAATCACTTTATCTATCTTGGAAGTCACATTGATCGAGAAGGGGATAAAAGTAAAGGAAATTAGAATCAGAATGGCTAAAGCAGCAATGTCTTTCAGAAGCCTTGAAAAGTTGTGGAAATCAAAACTCATCAGCACAAACACAAAACTTAGACTATTCAAATCAAATGTACTATCAACCCTTACGTATGCGTGTGAAAGCTGGAAAACAACAAGAGATATAGAAACAAAGTTGAACGCATTCGAAAATAAATGTCTAAGGAAAATACTTGGTATAGAATGGAACGAATTCAAAACAAACGAGGAAATTAGAGAAATCGCCAATCAACAACAGGTAAGAGGAAAAAGAGGCCGACCCAGAGAGACGGTGAGAAGAACATTGATCACAGAGGCAAAAGCAGCAGGAATCTGCTCCCTCAATGAGATAGAGTTGCTTGCACATAACAGAGACAAATGGTGAGATTTAATAAAAGATCTTTACAAGGATTGAAAACTGCTAGAATAAAAACTTAGATAAGAGAAAGAGTGAAGGTAAAGTACGAGACTTGAACCGGCGTCTTAGCACGCGAGTTTACACCCATATGTGCTCAGATCTCCACCGAAGTAAAGTAAGTAAAGGTAAAGTACGACACCTGAACCGGCGTCTTAGCACGCAAGTTTCCACCCATATGTGCTCGGTCACCTATCCAGAAATGTTCTGAGATTTCTGTATAGTGTCGCCTCAAGCATCGAATCTCACAATGCGAGGCGACATTCCTCACCTTCCCAGGGTAATACCCTGGCACCCATTTCTACCAACGGCTGGGTCTAGCGTGGGGGGGTATTTTTTTTCTAACCACGAGTACAACTCACACTGCTCCCAGCGGGAATCGAACACGGGTTGTCCGAACGTCGGTAGTCCAGTCGGGTGGTTTTGCCAACTAGGCTACTGAGGCCCCCATATAGAAATAATGAATGTCAAATGTGAGACAAAGTGTCAAATGTGAGACAAAGTGTCAAATGTGAGACAAAGTGTCAAATGTGAGACAAAGTGTCAAATGTGAGACAAAGTGTCAAATGTGAGACAAAGTGTCAAATGTGAGACAAAGTGTCAAATGTGAGACTAAGTGTCAAATGTGAGACAAAGTGTCAAATGTGAGACAAAGTGTCAAATGTGAGACAAAGTGTCAAATGTGAGACAAAGTGTCAAATGCAGAGAAAGAGTATCTCATGTAAGAGGCTGTTTGGTATATGGCCGGCTATGGCTCGACAGGTCAATAGAGAGATAGAAAGAATAAATACTAAGAGACTTAGCTGAGCCTCGACACAGAAGCTGCCAGTGTGACGTTGACTTGAAGTCAAATGTGGATGTGTGGTGGTGGTGGACGGACGGCACCAGTCATGTGATCAGATGAGTGTCAGTTCTGATAGGGGTGTTAACATGTGGTGTGGATGTGTGGTGGTGGTGGTAGTCATGTGACTAGATGAGTGTTAACATGTGGTGTGGATGTGTGGTGGTGGAGGCAGTCATGTGACTAGATGAGTGTTAACATGTGGTGTGGATGTGTGGTGGTGGTGGTAGTCATGTGACTAGATGAGTGTTAACATGTGGTGTGGATGTGTGGTGGTGGTGGTAGTCATGTGACTAGATGAGTGTTAACATGTGGTGTGGATGTGTGTAGTCATGTGACTAGATGAGTGTTCATGTGGTGTGGATGTGTGGTGGTGGTAGTCATGTGACTAGATGAGTGGATGTGGTGTGGTGGTGGTGGTAGTCATGTGACTAGATGAGTGTTAACATGTGGTGTGGATGTGTGGTAGCGGCAGTCATGTGACTAGATGAGTGTTAACATGTGGCATGGATGTGTGGTGGTGGTAGTCATGTGACTAGATGAGTGTTAACATGTGGTGTGGATGTGTGGTGGTGGTAGTCATGTGACTAGATGAGTGTTAACATGTGGTGTGGATGTGTGGTGGTGGTAGTCATGTGACTAGATGAGTGTTAACATGTGGTGTGGATGTGTGGTGGTGGTAGTCATGTGACTAGATGAGTGTTAACATGTGGTGTGAATGTGTGGTGGTAGTAGTCATGTGACTAGATGAGTGTTAACATGTGGTGTGGATGACGGTCACAAATTAGAAGGGTATCAGCTAAGATAGAGAAATGATGTATATTCTTTCTTCTTTCCTTCTTCATTTGCCTTTCAGTGTCGGGGGGAGATATCATTTGTGATCTTTTGCTCTTCTGTTGGCTTCTGCTGCTGTTATTATGTTTCCTAGTGTTTCTAATATTCCATCAATCCCTCTTTTGCTCTTCTGTTCGCTTCTGCTGCTGTTATTATGTTTCCTAGTGTTTCTAATATTCCATCAATCCCTCTTTTGCTCTTCTGTTCGCTTCTGCTGCTGTTATTATGTTTCCTAGTGTTTCTAATATTCCATCAATCCCTCTTTTGCTCTTCTGTCCGCTTCTGCTGCTGTTATTATGTTTCCTAGTGTTTCTAATATTCCATCAATCCCTCTTTTGCTCTTCTGTTCGCTTCTGCTGCTGTTATTATGTTTCCTAGTGTTTCTAATATTCCATCAATCCCTCTTTGCTCTTCTGTTCGCTTCTGCTGCTGTTATTATGTTTCCTAGTGTTTCTAATATTCCATCAATCCCTCTTTTGCTCTTCTGTTCGCTTCTGCTGCTGTTATTATGTTTCCTAGTGTTTCTAATATTCCATCAATCCCTCTTTTGCTCTTCTGTTCGCTTCTGCTGCTGTTATTATGTTTCCTAGTGTTTCTAATATTCCATCAATCCCTCTTTTGCTCTTCTGTTCGCTTCTGCTGCTGTTATTATGTTTCCTAGTGTTTCTAATATTCCATCAATCCCTCTTTTGCTCTTCTGTTCGCTTCTGCTGCTGTTATTATGTTTCCTAGTGTTTCTAATATTCTATCAATCCCTCTTTTGCTCTTCTGTTCGCTTCTGCTGCTGTTATTATGTTTCCTAGTGTTTCTAATATTCCATCAATCCCTCTTTTGCTCTTCTGTTCGCTTCTGCTGCTGTTATTATGTTTCCTAGTGTTTCTAATATTCCATCAATCCCTCTTTGCTCTTCTGTTCGCTTCTGCTGCTGTTATTATGTTTCCTAGTGTTTCTAATATTCCATCAATCCCTCTTTTGCTCTTCTGTTCGCTTCTGCTGCTGTTATTATGTTTCCTAGTGTTTCTAATATTCCATCAATCCCTCTTATTCGTGGTCGGCCATGAGTCTGGTGTTCTCACAATGTTTAATGAGGGCTCATTGTGTTTTGTATTGATTACTCTGCCTTGTCACGTGACCAAACCATTTTATCTGTTCTTTATATATTCTATGGCGGTGGCTATTCCTAGCTTTTTTCTCAGTTCTTCATTTCTGATCTATGTCTCAGACTTCCTGTCATTCGTCTAACACATTTCATCTCTGGTTATTTTTCTTATTGTTCTTGCATCTAGGGTCCAGGTCTGGCATTGGTAGCACAACGCTGGAATGAAGATTGTATTATAGAGTGCCCATTTTGCCTCCAGAGTTATTTCCTTGTTGGACAATAGTGGTGATAGCTGACCCCAATGAGTAAAAAAAATGAGACGCTATGATGCATCTTGAGTCTATCTCTGCTGTTTGTGAACTGTCATTTGTCACTAGACTTCCTAGGTATTTAAATTCATCTACTTGTTTTCCGTCTATAATTATGTTGATGTTCTGTTAATTTTTGCCACATTCATGACTTTCTGTTTGTTGATGCTTATTTTCATGTCGTGTTTTGTGCCTGTGCTGTTGAGTCTATTTAAAGTGTTCTTGTTGGTCTTCCATCTTTTCATGTATTAGTGCCCGATTGTCTGAAAATAAAAGTTCGATCTCCTCTGTCTCTGATGAATACTAGGGCGTGAAAATGTGAGCAAAGAGAGCCAGACGTACCTCTGGTAACAAGAAACTCACACACAACAACGTACAGCACACACATGATGATAGTTATATATCTTGTCTACAGAAACTCACACACAACACTGTACAGCACACACAACATGATAGTTCTATATCTTGTCTACAGAAACTCACACACATGATGATAGTTCTATATCTTGTCTACAGAAACTCACACACATGATGATAGTTCTATATCTTGTCTACAGAAACTCACACACATGATGATAGTTCTATATCTTGTCTACAGAAACTCACACACAACACCGTACAGCACACACATGATGATAGTTCTATATCTTGTCTACAGAAACTCACACACAAAACCGTACAGCACACACATGATGATAGTTCTATATCTTGTCTACAGAAACTCACACACAACACCGTACAGCACACACATGATGATAGTTCTATATCTTGTCTACAGAAACTCACACACATGATGATAGTTCTATATCTTGTCTACAGAAACTCACACACAACACCGTACAGCACACACATGATGATAGTTCTATATCTTGTCTACAGAAACTCACACACAACATGATTGTTCTATATCTTGTCTACAGAAACTCACACACATGATGATAGTTCTATATCTTGTCTACAGAAACTCACACACATGATGATAGTTCTATATCTTGTCTGCAGAAACTCACACACATGATGATAGTTCTATATCTTGTCTACAGAAACTCACACACATGATGGTAGTTCTATATCTTGTCTACAGAAACTCACACACATGATGATAGTTCCATATCTTGTCTACAGAAACTCACAAACAACACCGTACAGCACACACATGATGATAGTTCTATATCTTGTCTACAGAAACTCACACACAACACCGTACAGCACACACATGATGATAGTTCTATATCTTGTCTACAGAAACTCACACACATGATAGTTCTATATCTTGTCTACAGAAACTCACAACACCGTACAGCACACACATGATGATAGTTCTATATCTTGTCTACAGAAACTCACACACAACACCGTACAGCACACACATGATGATAGTTCTATATCTTGTCTACAGAAACTCACACACATGATGATAGTTCTATATCTTGTCTACAGAAACTCACACACAACATGATAGTTCTATATCTTGTCTACAGAAACTCACACACATGATGATAGTTCTATATCTTGTCTACAGAAACTCACACACAACATGATAGTTCTATATCTTGTCTACAGAAACTCACACACATGATGATAGTTCTATATCTTGTCTACAGAAACTCACACACATGATGATAGTTCTATATCTTGTCTGCAGAAACTCACACACATGATGATAGTTCTATATCTTGTCTACAGAAACTCACACACATGATGATAGTTCTATATCTTGTCTACAGAAACTCACAAACAACACCGTACAGCACACACATGATGATAGTTCTATATCTTGTCTACAGAAACTCACACACATGATAGTTCTATATCTTGTCTACAGAAACTCACACACAACACCGTACAGCACACACATGATGATAGTTCTATATCTTGTCTACAGAAACTCACACACAACACCGTACAGCACACACATGATGATAGTTCTATATCTTGTCTACAGAAACTCACACACATGATGATAGTTCTATATCTTGTCTACAGAAACTCACACACACAACATGATAGTTCTATATCTTGTCTACAGAAACTCACACACATGATGATAGTTCTATATCTTGTCTACAGAAACTCACACACAACATGATAGTTCTATATCTTGTCTACAGAAACTCACACACATGATGATAGTTCTATATCTTGTCTACAGAAACTCACACACATGATGATAGTTCTATATCTTGTCTGCAGAAACTCACACACATGATGATAGTTCTATATCTTGTCTACAGAAACTCACACACATGATGATAGTTCTATATCTTGTCTACAGAAACTCACAAACAACACCGTACAGCACACACATGATGATAGTTCTATATCTTGTCTACAGAAACTCACACACAACACCGTACAGCACACACATGATGATAGTTCTATATCTTGTCTACAGAAACTCACACACATGATGATAGTTCTATATCTTGTCTACAGAAACTCACACACAACATGATAGTTCTATATCTTGTCTACAGAAACTCACACACATGATGATAGTTCTATATCTTGTCTACAGAAACTCACACACAACATGATAGTTCTATATCTTGTCTACAGAAACTCACACACATGATGATAGTTCTATATCTTGTCTACAGAAACTCACACACATGATGATAGTTCTATATCTTGTCTACAGAAACTCACAAACAACACCGTACAGCACACACATGATGATAGTTCTATATCTTGTCTACAGAAACTCACACACATGATGATAGTTCTATATCTTGTCTACAGAAACTCACACACATGATAGTTCTATATCTTGTCTACAGAAACTCACAAACAACACCGTACAGCACACACATGATGATAGTTCTATATCTTGTCTACAGAAACTCACACACATGATGATAGTTCTATATCTTGTCTACAGAAACTCACACACATGATGATAGTTCTATATCTTGTCTACAGAAACTCACACACATGATGATAGTTCTATATCTTGTCTACAGAAACTCACACACAACATGATAGTTCTATATCTTGTCTACAGAAACTCACACACAACATGATAGTTCTATATCTTGTCTACAGAAACTCACACACAACATGATAGTTCTATATCTTGTCTACAGAAACTCACACACAACATGATAGTTCTATATCTTGTCTACAGAAACTCACACACAACATGATAGTTCTATATCTTGTCTACAGAAACTCACACACAACATGATAGTTCTATATCTTGTCTACAGAAACTCACACACAACATGATAGTTCTATATCTTGTCTACAGAAACTCACACACAACATGATAGTTCTATATCTTGTCTACAGAAACTCACACACAACATGATAGTTCTATATCTTGTCTACAGAAACTCACACACAACATGATAGTTCTATATCTTGTCTACAGAAACTCACACACAACATGATAGTTCTATATCTTGTCTACAGAAACTCACACACAACATGATAGTTCTATATCTTGTCTACAGAAACTCACACAACTTACTGTGAGAGCCATCTGCTGTGAGGGCTGCATTCTGTGGGTTCAGATACAGGTTCTGCAGCAGAATGGTCTGTGAGGAGAACATGAGAACATTATTCATGCTGCTTGTTCTTGGCTATTAGTCTTGTGTGTGTGTGTGCGTGTGATACCTCCACTGAGGTATCTTTATGTCCTATTGATGTATCTTTATGTCCCTCCACTGAGGTATCTTTATGCCCCTCCACTGAGGTATTTTTATGTCCTATTGATGTATCTTTATGTCCTTCTATTGAGGTATCTTTATGCCCTCCACTGAGGTATTTTTATGTCCTATTGATGTATCTTTATGTCCTTCTATTGAGGTATCTTTATGCCCCTCCACTGAGGTATTTTTATGTCCTATTGATGTATCTTTATGTCCTTCTATTGAGGTATCTTTATGTCCCTCCACTGAGGTATCTTTATGTCCCTCCACTGAGGTATCTTTATGTCCCTCCACTGAGGTATCTTTATGTCCCTCCACTGAGGTATCTTTATGTCCCTCCACTGAGGTATCTTTATGTCCCTCCACTGAGGTATCTTTATGTCCCTCCACTGAGGTATCTTTATGTCCCTCCACTGAGGTATCTTTATGTCCCTCCACTGAGGTATCTTTATGTCCCTCCACTGAGGTATCTTTATGTCCCTCCACTGAGGTATCTTTATGTCCCTCCACTGAGGTATCTTTATGCCCCTCCACTGAGGTATTTTTATGTCCTATTGATGTATCTTTATGTCCTTCTATTGAGGTATCTTTATGTCCCTCCACTGAGGTATCTTTATGTCCCTCCACTGAGGTATCTTTATGCCCCTCCACTGAGGTATCTTTATGCCCCTCCACTGAGGTATTTTTATGTCCTTCTATTGATGTATCTTTATGTCCCTCTATTGAGGTATCTTTATGTCCTTCTATTGATGTATCTTTATGCCCCTCCACTGAGGTATTTTTATGTCCTTCTATTGATGTATCTTTATGTCCTTCTATTGAGGTATCTTTATGTCCCTCTATTGAGGTATCTTTATGTCCTTCTATTGAGGTATCTTTATGTCCCTCTATTGAGGTATCTTTATGTCCCTCTATTGAGGTATCTTTATGTCCTTCTATTGAGGTATCTATATGTCCTTCTATTGAGGTATCTTTATGTCCTTCTATTGAGGTATCTTTATGTCCATCTATTGAGGTATCTTTATGTCCTTCTATTGAGGTGTCTTTATGTCATTCTAGTGAGGTATCTTGATGTCCCTCTATTGAGGTATCTTTATGTCCTTCTATTGAGGTGTCTTTATGTCCTTCTATTGAGGTATCTTTATGTCCTTCTATTGAGGTATCTTTATGTCCTTCTATTGAGGTGTCTTTATGTCCTTCTATTGAGATATCTTTATGTCCTTCTATTGAGATATCTTTATATCCATCAAATGAGGTATCTTTATGTCCTTGTCACTGGTGTCAAATGTCATGATTATCTGGTGGTATAGACACTGCTGTTAAATGTCATGATTATCTGGTGGTATAGTCACTGCTGTAAAATGTCATGATTATCTGGTGGTATAGTCACTGCTGTAAAATGTCATGATTATCTGGTGGTATAGTCACTAGTATAGTAATAAAGGCATCGAATGGATACAAGGAGACCATTTGGAGGACCTCGACTTTGCTGATGACATAGTTCTCATCAGCAGCCAGATAAAAACGATGCAGGAAAACACAAATGAACTATCATCAATAGCCAGCAAAATTGGGCTTGAGGTCAATCATGAAAAGACTAAAGTCATGAAAAGTTTAATTCCAACAAGTGACAAAATATACATGGAAAACAAACCAGTAGAAGAGATCGATCACTTTATCTATCTTGGAAGTCACATTGATCGAGAAGGGGATACGAGCAAAGAAATTAGAATCAGACTGGCTAAAGCAGCAATGTCTTTCAGAAGCCTTGAAAAGTTGTGGAAATCAAAACTCATCAGCACAAACACAAAACTTAGGCTATTCAAATCAAATGTACTATCAACCCTTACGTATGCGTGTGAAAGCTGGAAAACAACAAGAGATATAGAAACAAAGTTGAACGCATTCGAAAATAAATGTCTAAGGAAAATACTTGGTATAGAATGGAACGAATTCAAAACAAACGAGGAAATTAGAGAAATCGCCAATCAACCACTAATATCTTCAGTAATAAAGAAAAGACGATGGTCATACGTTGGACATGTGATGAGAAGAGATAATAATCGAATAGCAAAGCAAGCCCTCATATGGGAAACAACAGGTAAAAGAAAAAGAGGAAGACCCAGGGAGACACTGAGAAGAACATTGATGAGAGAGGCAAGAGCAGCAGGAATCGGCTCCCTCAATGAGATAGAACTGCTTGCACAGAACAGAGACAGATGGCGAGATTTGATAAAATATCTTTAAAAGAAAACTGCTAGAACAAAAATTCATATAGGAGAAGGTGTATCTTGGTCTACGCCCTATGGGCCGGTTACGGCTCGAAAGGTCAATAGATAGATAGATAGTCACTGCTCTCAAATGTCATGATTATCTGGTGGTATATATTCACTGCTGTCAAATGTCATGATTATCTGGTGGTATAGTCACTGCTGTCAAATGTCATGATTATCTGGTGGTATAGTCACTGCTGTCAAATGTCATGATTATCTGGTGGTATATAATCACTGCTGTCAAATGTCATGATTATCTGGTGGTATAGTCACTGCTGTAAAATGTCATGATTATCTGGTGGTATAGTCACCGCTGTCAAATGTCATGATTATCTGGTGGTATATAATCACTGCTGTCAAATGTCATGATTATTTGGTGGTATATAATCACTGCTGTAAAATGTCATGATTATCTGGTGGTATATAGTTACTGCTGTCAAATGTCATGATTATCTGGTGGTATATAGTTACTGCTGTCAAATGTCATGATTATCTGGTGGTATATAATCACTGGTGTCAAATGTCATGATTATCTGGTGGTATAGTCACTGCTGTCAAATGTCATGATTATCTGGTGGTATATAATAACATGTGTCAAATGACATGATTATCTGGTGGTATAGTTACTGCTGTCAAATGTCATGATTATCTGGTGGTATATAATAACATGTGTCAAATGACATGATTATCTGGTGGTATATAGTTACTGCTGTAAAATGATATGATTATCTGGTGGTATAGTTACTGCTGTCAAATGTCATGATTATCTGGTGGTATATAATAACATGTGTCAAATTACATGATTATCTGGTGGTATATAGTTACTGCTGTCAAATGTCATGATTATCTGGTGGTATATAGTTACTGCTGTAAAATGGCATGATTATCAGGTGGTATATAGTTACTGCTGTCAAATGACATGATTATCTGGTGGTATATAATAACATGTGTCAAATGACATGATTATCTGGTGGTATATAGTTATTGCTGTAAAATGTCATGATTATCTGGTGGTATAGTTACTGCTGTCAAATGTCATGATTATCTGGTGGTATATAATCACTGGTGTCAAATATTATCTGGTGGTATATAATCACTGTGTCAAATATTATCTGGTGGTATATAATCACTGGTGTCAAATATTATCTGGTGGTATATAATCACTGGTGTCAAATATTATCTGGTGGTATATAATCACTGGTGTCAAATATTATTTGGTGGTATATAATCACCATCATCATTGAGTGCCGTCTCCGCATCAAAGGTTGGCTACTATGGAGCGCCATTCCACTCTGTCTCTTGCTTTGATGGAGCAGAGAGTCATAGGTTGACTTGTCCATCTTTGATGTTACTCGTCCATGTTAGTCTTGGTCTGCCTCTTTTACCTTACATTTTCCCTTCCAATATTACTTTTATTAGGCTGTTATGTCTTTTAACATGGCCCAAAAATTTCATTTGTCTTGTCTTAATTGTGTTTAGTAGTTCTCTTTTCATTTTTAGTTGTTTTAAAACTTCACCATTTGTTTTCTTTCCTTTCCATCCAATTCTACCTATTCTTCTATAAATCCACATTTCAAAGGCTTCAATTTCCTGTTCTGTTTTCTTGTCTAATGTCCATGTTTCTGCACCATATAGGAATATTGAGAAGATGTAACATTTTGCTAATCTTAGTTTTAACCCTGGTGTTATTTGTTTTGATGTTAGTATGTTCTTCATGACATTAAAATTACTTTTTGCCATTCCTATTCTTTTGTTTATTTCAGTTATATATTTTCCATCACTGGTTATAGTATGTCCAAGGTAGTTGTAGTTCTGAACTGTCTCCAGGTCTATTCCTTCAACTTTGATATCCACTTGTGGGTTTTGAGTATTTTCTTTGTTTATGATCATAGTTTTAGTCTTTTTGATATTCATATCTAGTCCATATTTTTTGCTTGTTATGTTTATCACATTAAGCAATTGTTGTAGGTCTTTAAGATTTTCTGCCAGTAGAACAGTATCGTCAGCATATCTCAGGTTATTGATTATCTTCCCATTAATGTTTAGGCCTGACATCCCTGTGATGTTTTTACAGATTTGCTCAGTGTATAGACTGGGAAAATTGAGGGACGAAGAGATAGCGGGAAGCAAAGAGAGAAAATACCAGACAGCTTAACAAGAGAATGGCTTGGCAGAAGGTCACAACAACAGAAATGATAAAGAACTGTCAAGATCGAAAGTTGTGGAGAGACATAATCACCTACACCAGTAGGCCCGATACTTGATGATGATAGATTGAACAAGCTTGGTGATAGGATGCATCCTTGTCTTACTCCTCTTTTTATATCCATGGGTGTAGGGTTCTCCTGGTTATATTTGATTATTGCTGTTTGCTCCCAATCATCATCATCAAGTACCGGTCCTGCTGGCGTAGGTGATCATGTCTCTCCACAACTTTCGATCTCGGCAGCTATTTATCATTTCTGTTGTTGACCTTCTGCCAAGCCATTCTCTAAAGCTGTCTGTTATCTTTTCTCTTTGCCTCCCTCTATCTCTTCATCCCTCAATTTTTCCAGTTGTTACAATATATTCCAGTTGTTCTCTTCTCATTACATGGCCAAAAAATGATGATTGTTTCTTCCTAATATTGGAAATTAGCTCTCTTTTTGCTTTGACCTCTCTCAGAACATCTTCATTACTTTTCTTAGCTGTCCATGGTACTCTCAACATTCTTCTGTAAAACCACATTTCTACAGACTCCAGTGATTTTCTTGTCTGTTGTCCTATTGTCCATGATTCGCATCCATATGTTAAGACTGGCTCTACGTAACATTTAAGAACTCTTTTTCTTGTTTCTATTGTCAAAAATGGATTGCATAGTATCTTCCTCATTTTTTGGAAATCTGCTTTTGCCTGAGCCATTCTGCATCTCACCTCTTTTGTACATCTTCCATCTGAGGTTAACAAAGTTCCCAAATATTTAAATTCATTTACCTGTTTTAATATTGTTCCACTTGTCTTTATTTTTCACTGAGGTGATGTCTTTTTCTTTGTTGTTACCATTACCTCTGTCTTTTTGCTATTAAGGCTGAGTCCTTTATTTTTGCTTTCTTTCACTATAATGTCCAACATTTCTTGTAACTCATTTTCACTCTTAGCGATTAAGACTGTATCATCAGCATACCTTAGATTATTTATATTATGACCTCCAATTGTTATTCCAGGCATGCCCCTTATGGATCTTAAAATAATCTCACTATAAATATTAAACAAATCTGGTGACAGCACACAACCTTGTCTAACACCCTGTTTTATTTGTTGAAACATTCCAATTGGTTTCCAGTTCTTATGGTCGCTGTTTGTTGCCAGTACATGTTCTTTATTATTCTTAGATCTTTGCTGTCTACGTTTATGCTTTCTAAAATGATTATTTCTTGGTGCTTTACTTTGTCAAATGCCTTGGTATAATCTATGAAACATAGGTATAGATCTGTTTTCACCTAATGTAATTGCTCCCAATACAAATTACATATTAGTCGTATGTCTGTATTGTCCAGATTTATATCTTTTAGGTAGTCTATAAGTTGATTATGGTGTATTCTATCAAATGCTTTGGTGTAGTCTATGAAGCAGGCATAAATTGGTTTGTTTACTCAAGCTAAATATGGCTTTTTTTTTTGTCCCACTGTTTTTCCTGAATCCAAATTGTTGCTCATCTAATTCAGTATTGATTTTATTCTGAATCCTTCCTTGTATAACTTTTAGTAAAATTTTTGTTACCTGGCTCATTAGGCTTATTGTTCTAAAATCACTGCATTCAACTGCATCATTCTTTTTAGGTAACACAATGAAAGTTGATGTTTTTAGTTCATGTGGTATGTATCCTGTATGGTATATGTCATTGCATATGTCTGTGATCACTTCAATGCCAAAATCTTCTAGTGCCTGTATCATCTGTCTGTATATTGTCAGGTCCTGCTGCTTTTCCCTTTTTCATTGTTTTTATAGCTTTTTCTACTTCAGATTTCAGGATTTTGTAGCTGGACGTACATTTTATAGATAGTTTTTTTGTCCTTTTCATCATGAAATAATTATGTTGTACAGTATATTCCTGCCATCTATCGATTATATCTTTGTTGTCTGTTAACATTCTTCCCTCTTTGCAATACATCCGTTTCCTGCAGCTTTTTTGTCTTAATTAGTCATTCTCTTTATTTCTGTGTGCATCCCTCTTAAATTTTGTTTACTTTCCATAGTTTCGACTTCTATGGCATCTTTGGTTGAGCCAGTCTTCTTTAGCTTTTTTGCACATTTTGTGTATTTCATTATCAATTTCCTTGTATCTGGTAGTGTTCTTCGCTTGTCTTCTTTCTTCCATTTTTATCTAAGATGTCAGTTATCCATTTGTGTTTTTTGTTATTTTCCTTTTGGGTAAGGTGTCAAAAGATTCTTGTATGCTGTTTTTATACATTGCCATTTGGTTGTGACTTTTTCTTCAGGATTGTCTCCTCTGTACTGCTCAATCCCTTCTTCTAGCAGCTTCTGATGTGTATGTATGCTATATAATCACTGGTGTCAGGTGTCATGATTAACTGGTGCTATGTATTCACAGGTGTCAAATGTCATGATTACCTGGTGCTATATAATTACTGCTGTCAAATGTCATGATTATCTGGTGCTATATAATTACTGATGTCAAATGTCATGATTATCTGGTGCTATATAATTACTGCTGTCAAATGTCATGATTATCTGGTGCTATATAATTACTGCTGTCAAATGTCATGATTATCTGGTGCTATATAATTACTGATGTCAAATGTCATGATTATCTGGTGCTATATAATTACTGATGTCAAATGTCATGATTATCTGGTGCTATATAGTTACTGCTGTCAAATGTCATGATTATCTGGTGGTATGTAGTTACTCATTATACTATGTTTCATAGATTAGACCAAGGAGTATCTTGGTCTATGCCCTATGGGCCGGCTACGGCTCGAAAGGTCAATAGAAATAGAAAAGTATAGTCACTGCTGTAAAATGTCATGATTATCTGGTACTATATAATCACTGGTGTCAAATGTCACGATTGTCTGGTAATATATAATCACTGGTGTCAGATGTCATGATTATCAGGTACTATATAATCACTGGTGTCGGATGTCATGATTATTGGGTACTATATAATCACTGGTGTCAGATGTCATGATTATCGGGTACTATATAATCACTGGTGTCGGATGTCATGATTATCGGGTACTATATAATCACTGGTGTCAGATGTCATGATTATTGGGTACTATATAATCACTGGTGTCAGATGTCATGGTTATCTGGTACTATATAATCACTGATGTCAGATGTCATGATTATATCAGGTACTATATAATCACTGGTGTCAGATGTCATGATTATCAGGTACTATATAATCACTGGTGTCAAATGTCATGATTATCGGGTACTATATAATTACTGGTGTCAAATGTCATGATTATCGGGTACTATATAATCACTGGTGTCAAATGTCATGATTATCGGGTACTATATAATCATTGGTGTCAGATGTCATGATTATCGGGTACTATATAATCATTGGTGTCAGATGTCATGACTATCGGGTACTATATAATCACTGGTGTCAGATGTCATGATTATCGGGTACTATATAATCACTGGTGTCAGATGTGTCATGAATGAGAGCAAAACTCACCTGACTAAATGTGGGCCTGTTGTGCAGACGTGAGCATCGGTCACCATGGCGACAAGCTCCAATTTTAAAATAGAAGGAGCAGTTGACCCTGTTGGACAAGAAGAAACAAAAGATGACTTGAGACACTGTCCTCTCCCAATGTTCAATAACATGGACAATAGATTCCCAACCACAAAGATGAGATCTGTTCTAGAATTACTCCAACTCTTGTGGACAAGAAGAAACAAAAGATGACTTGAGACACTGTCCTCTCCCAATGTTCAATAACATGGACAATAGATTCCCAACCACAAAGATGAGATCTGTTCTAGAATTACTCCAACTCTTGTGGACAAGAGGAAACAAAAGATGACTTGAGACACTGTCCTCTCCCAATGTTCAATAACATGGACAATAGATTCCCAACCACAAAGATAAGATCTGTTCTAGAATTACTCCAACTCTTGTGGACAAGAAGAAACAAAAGATGACTTGAGGCACACTGTCCTCTCCCAATGTTCAATAACATGGACAATAGATTCCCAACCACAAAGATGAGATCTGTTCTAGGATTACTCAAACTTTTGTCCTCATCTTGTCTTATCTGTATCCTTCATAGCCATCACATCTCTGCAGTCATTTTTTTTGTGGCTGTTAATGTCTATGTAAAATAATAACATAGAGGTAGAAAACTCCAACATCAACGAGCTACTCTTCGCAGATGACCAATGCCTAATATATGAGGAAGAAAACCTGCTACAACAGCATTTAACATCTCTAGATAAAAGCTGCACAAACTACAGTATGAAAATTAACACAGCAAAAACAGAGGCTATAAGAATAAGCAAATTAAGACACCCATTAAACATCAAGATCAAAGATAAAGAAATAAAACAAGTAGAGGAATTCAAGTATTTAGGCACAATGTTGACAGAAGATGGAAAACTAGACAGAGAAATTGACATGAGAAAACAAAAAGCAAATGCTGTCACATACCAGCTTTCACCATTGTTAAGACATCCAAACATTTCTATGTCAGCTAAACAACAAATGATAAATAGCATCTTCATACCAACTTTGTGCTATGAAAGTCAAACATGGACCCTTTCTAAATCACATTTAAGAAAGATCAATACATGTGAGATGCGATGCTTGAGAAAAGTAACAAACAACACAAGAAGAGATAAAACCATAAGAAAAATGGTAGGAACAAAACCCTGCCAAGAATATATAGAACATCATCGTCATCGTGTGCCTTCTCCCCAACGAAGGTTGGCTACCATGGATCGCCATTCTACTCTGTTTCTTGCTTTGATGGTGCAGGCTGACATAGATTGACTTGTCCATCTTTTGATCTTACTCGTCCATGTTAGTCTTGGTCTGCCTCTTTTACCTTGTATTTTTCCCTCCAATATTACTTTTAGTAGGCTGTTGTGTCTTTTAACATGCCCCAAAAATTTCATTTGTCTTGTCTGGATTGTGTTTAGTAGTTCTCTTTTTATTTTCAGTTGTTTTAAAACTTCATCGTTTGTTATCTTTTCTTTCCATCCAATTCTTCTATAAATCCACATTTCAAAGGCTTCAATTTTCTGTTCTGTTTTCTTGTCTAATGTCCATGTTTCTGCACCATACAGGAATATTGAGAAGACGTAACATTTTGCCATTCTTAGTTTCAGCCCTGCTGATATTTGTTTTGTTGTTAGTATATTTTTCATGGCATTAAAATTACTTTTTGCCATACCTATAGGATTTTCTCTTCTGTACTGCTCAATCCCCTCTTCTAGCAGCTTCTGATATGTGTTCTTTACTTGTACAGTATATTTCTTTTATATGTTCTTTACTTGTACAGTATATTTCTTTTATATGTTCTTTACTTGTACAGTATAAGTTTCTTTTATATGTTCTTTACTTGTACAGTATGTTTCTTTTACATCTTTCTGGTTTAAAGCTGTTATATCTATTGGTGTTGCTGAATTAGTTTTTTGTTTGTTTCTCTTTAATTTGATTTTCATTTTTATCATTACAGGATTGTGGTCTGAATTTATATCTGCTCCTTGGTAGGTTTTGGCTTTCTTGACGCTGTTCCTGAATCTGTCTTTTATCATTATGTAATCTATTTGATTTCTCTTCTTGTCTCCAGGGCTTTTCCATGCGTATAATTTCCTTTTCTCTTGCTCAAAGAAGGTGTTGCATATTATCAGTCTGTTTTCTTCACAAAATTGTATTAATCTTTCTCCTTTGTTATTCCTTTTTCCTAGACCATGATTTCCTATAATGGTCTTATATCTGCCTTTTCCTACGTTAGCGTTCATGTCACCATTATAATCAAGGTGTCTGAAGATTTCACTTGCTTCATAACTGTGTTTAGATCTTCATAGTATGCCTCTATTTGTTCGTCTGTATAGTCTTGAGTAGGTGCGTATGTCTGTATTATTGCTATGTCGAATGGTTTTGCCTTCATTTTTAGTAGTATAATCCTATCATTATATGTCAAGTGAGTATTTATATATTTTTGTAGCTCTCGTTTTATTAGAATGCCTACTCCTCTTTGATGTTCTTTTGTGTTACCTGAATATATAAATGTATATTTATCATCTTGTATGTTTCCACTTTCCTTCCATCTTGTTTCTGATGTGCCTAAGATATCTATGTTTAATCGCTCTGCTTCTACCATAAGATTTTCTAGTTTTCCTTGTCGGTAAAAGGTCCTAACATTCCATGTAGCTATTTTTAATTCGTTCTTAATACAATTGTTAGAATTTCTCTCCATGGCTTTCTTTGGAGTGTTACGTGATGAGGCTCCAATCTCTTTCATGGTGGTCTGCCATATTCATGTTCTGAATATGCCTCATATGTTCATATAGAACAACAACTTAAATGGTTGGGCCACCTGGTCAGAATGAATCCTCACCAATCACCATCAAGGGCGTTCTTCTCGAGAATGCATAGAAAAAGACCAAGAGGAAGACCCAGAAGAAGATGGATAGATGCAGTGACAGTGACATGTAACAACAAAGGAAAATCACTAATTCAGACAGTTCGAGCAGCTCAAGAACGACAAGTGATATAAACCAGGACACCTTTTGATCTGTGAGACTACTCCCATCTTATTGTCTTTATTTATCTGTGTTTGTCAGAAATGGCCATTTGAGGCTATACTTAGTTCTCTATCCTTTACTCTAGGATACACAGACTGTTAATAGCTGCCTAACTGCTATAGTCCGTTCACAAATTCATAATCACACCTGAATTAGTTTTGCGTGATAACCGCTTGTTATTTTGGTTTCAAATTTTGCATGCAATCTTAGAATATTGATGATGCAAAGATTTTGGTATTTTGTATTCCACAAACACAACAGATTTTGCACATCAGCGAATTCCTTTGATCTTTTATGACGACATCACACAAGTTGATTCAAATTTTATGAGTTTACAGTAATCGTGTTAAATTTTCCAGTTTACTGCAATTCTTGTCAGAGGCGTATCTACATAGTGCTTAATTGTGGGTGTTGTTCGTTATGTGTATTTGCAAACATGAATTCAATTGGTTACAATTAGTCTTGTCCTTCGGTCACCATTAGACCCCAGGACGTCCTAACTGCAGCTGGAATTGAATTCATTTTAATTTTAATCATTCCTAATCTGACGATTCCAAGAGGTTGATAATCATTACTGGCTGGACAAATAGTAATCTATCTCGTTTCCAGTACTCATCTTCCACCCGCAGCACATGTTCAACACACTTCTTCCAGAACGGAATGTCTATTTTTGAGAGAGACTCGCGTGTCAGAACTTCAACATCACACATTTTAAACGTTCTGTTCTGTTCTGCAACTTGTCCTTTGACGTGAGCCCAGACAAGTTCGATTGGATTAAGGTGTGCATGATATGCAGGGAGTCGAAGAAAGGTGTGGCCGTATTTCTCAATGATTTTGTCAACATGGTACACCTTTTTCTTATTCGTATTCTTCACAAGTTGTAACAATTCGGGTTTTAAATATGTGTCGTCAAATTTGACATTTTCATTCGCAAGCCATGTCCTAATTTGCTCTTTTGTATTTGATGCAGTAGGCACTTTGTCTTCCTCTGATATGACATTGTGGTATGATGCATTATCCATGACTATGCATGAAGGTCTCTCCAATATTGGTAAAAGATCGTTCTCAAACCAGTGCCTGAAAATGTTTCCATTCATTTCAGTATGGTAGTCCCTACCGTCGGTACTTTTTGATTGGAAAATAAGTCCTGCATCATGGACAAGGCCGTTTTCAGTGCTTCCAGCATGCGTTAATATAATGCGCTGGCCTTTGCTGCTCGGAATTGTTCTTTGGAGTTTGCCATTTACTGACTGCCATTCTTTAGCATAGGTGTGGTGTGCGTTGACCCATGATTCGTCCAAATATACAATATCATACCGTTCACTCCGCCGCTCACGGATCTGTCTCAGGTATTTGCTTCGAGCAATGACCAAGTGTAGTTTTTCACAAATAATATTCCTGCCCCCAACAGTTTTTCTGAAAGTGAAGCCGGCTCCTTTTCCTTCCTTGATTGACATGAGTGCACTCTGAGTCTTGTTTAATCCAACGAGAAAATGACGATTTATTAAGACCAAGCGCGAGTTGCGTTCGTCTCTCTGGGTCATGAATATCACAATATAAATGCCCCATCTTGGACCAAGGCCGTGGTGCGTCATGTCGTTCAATAACAATTCAGTTTTGTGCACGGGATTTTCCTGAAGTTAGTGTTTCTGCAATAGCCAAACTATTTTACGTGAATGACCGCACCAAATTAATGTATATATCCTAAAATGGTGTCAAATTCGAACAGGGTGAATTTAATATAGCCTAAAGAAGAAAACTTTTAGACTAGATCAAATTTCTCAGAGCAAAAATATTTCTATAACGTCATCAATATTCTAAGATTGAATGCAAAATTTGAAAGCAAAATAACAAACGGTTATCGCGCAAAGCTAATTCAGGTGTGATTATGAATTTCTGAACGGACTATAGATCTGTGAGACTACTCCCATCTTATTGTCTTTATTTATCTGTGTTTGTCAGAAATGACCATTTGAGGCTAGTTTTCTATCCTTTACTCTAGGATACACAGACTGTTAAATAGCTGCCTAACTGCTAGATCTGTGAGACTACTCCCATCTTATTGTCTTTATTTATCTGTGTTTGTCAGAAATGACCATTTGAGGCTATAGTTTTCTATCCTTTACTCTAGGATACACAGGCTGTTAAATAGCTGCCTAACTGCTGGATTTCTGTGAGACTACTCCCATCTTATAGACTTCTTTGAACCTTGATACCAGACGGCCTGGTGGTTGTTGATTAAACAGGTAACACATGGACTGGACTAGTAGTTTCCCAGCCTGGGGCTAGACCAACTTCTCCAATAAGAGCTGGGAAAGTCAAGAAAGCCATTACACCAGCCACATCAATGAGTACAAGAGTTTCCCGTGCCTGCATCAACTCATGGCATTACATCAACATAGGGTTACCAGATGTCATATTTTTAATGAAAAAACTCAAATTTCCAGAAAAATGTTTTCGGGATTGCCACACATTTGTCCCAGTTTTTTTACCTGCCAAATATCTTGCCTCCATGCGTTCTTGTCACACACAAAAACAAGGTGCTTATCCCTGTTGGTTGCAGTTGAGTCTCCTATTCAAATTTACTGAATAATTAATCATAGTAGACTATGGATTTTTCAGCGCCGCTAGAAATGTTTTTTCCTTTTCTTTCGTCGTGTATTTATTTTCATTTTGTTAAAAAAATTAAATTAAAAAATAAACAGTTGATATCAAGTATATCTGGACAGTGTGATCACTCGTTTAGCAGAAATAATTTGGGACACTAAACTAGACCTTTAGCACTGTTTCCACTTTAAACATCTCTGTATGTATGTCCCTCATGTACACACTCACACTGACTACAGGTTTGGCAACCATCAACAACCTCTCCTCTCTCTCTGGATAAAGAAATAATAGAGGGAGACTCACAGCAACGGCCTGTACTGTCTGTCATTACATGAGACCTAATTAACGAAACATGATAATTATAACAGCCATAATCATAGACAATGATGAAAGTTGAGCCAGCACAAGATGACCATAATTTATTGAATAAACTCTCAACTTACTTGTCTTTCTCTGTTCCAAAAATCGACGCCAGGTACTCCGCCATGTTCAGACGTTGAGCATGTGACCGGAAGTGGAAATGTCGTGCCAGCCGCCGCCAATAGTTGAACGTCGCTAACGGCGGTCCTCGTGAAGTTTGATAAGTCGCTAGATTTGTGGTGCTATGAAGTGATGGGGGAAACCATCCATGGCTGTAGACTCTTGTGTTACAATGAGTCCAATATTTCAGAGCTATGAAGTGATGGGGGAAACCATCCATGGCTGTAGTCTTGTGTTACAATGAGTCCAATATTTCAGAGCTATGAAGTGATGGGGGAAACCATCCATGGCTGTAGACTCTTGTGTTACAATGAGTCCAATATTTCAGAGCTATGAAGTGATGGGGGAAACCATCCATGGCTGTAGACTCTTGTGTTACAATGAGTCCAATATTTCAGAGCTATGAAGTGATGGGGGAAACCATCCATGGCTGTAGTCTTGTGTTACAATGAGTCCAACTGAAATATTCAACTCAAGCGTATTAGCAATCCGTACCTACGCATGTGAAAGCTGGAAAATAACAAAAGAGATTGAGATAAAATTAAACGCTTTTGAAGACAACTGCCTAAGAAAAATACTCTGTGAGTCTCTCTCTTTGATCAAGACTCAATCAGAGTAGGATGCCAGACTCTCTCATGAAGTCAGCTGTCTGTTTAAGCGAATCGATTGTCCCATATAGTTTTTCTTCCAGGGAGGTGGGCGTGGACCACATTGCTCTTCTCATGTCTGTGTTATTGAGTTATTTGCGGGTCATCATCATTCCACTCCGAACATGTCCATAGGTGCTCAGATCCCCTCCTCAGCAATTCCCTCAGTGTCCAGTGACTGACGACTCCAGTTCTGTGTTGGTTGATAAGTCTTCTTACACGGCCACTAAGTTTCTCATTTCTGGCTGTGCCCACCTTAACTCCCATTTCCATCATCCGAAGAAGTGACGTGGATCTGTGTTTGTCGAAGTCCTGTGCTCTTCCCGCATCTCGGAGGGCATTGATGATGTCCGCCCGATCCATTGGTTCCCCGTCCTCAACGACAGCGCAGCTAGCCAACCTGTCCGCTCTTTCATTTCCCCGTACTCCCGCATGTCCAGGGACAAAGACAAAGGTGACCTTACGTATGTTGGATTTCTGCAACGACTCTACCCATTGCATGCGTACAGAGCCCGCCTCCACTTTTTTAATCATGCTCATCGAATCACTCAGTATACATGCGTGGGTGTAGTCTTGTGACTCTAACCATTTGAATGCCTTGGTCACTGCCATCACCTCCATTGTCATGCTACTCGTGGTCATGGCGTATGCACCACTGTCTTCCTTGACTATTCTGCCTGCTGAGCGTGCTGTAAATGCCCATGCACTTCTTTGGTGTCGTCTTACAGATCCGTCTGTATAGATGACTGCATCTTTCTCATCGGTGTTATCACAGATGAGACCGTTGACCTCATCATTAACCACGACCGGGTTCTGTTCCCTACTTTTCCTGTCGAGTGTAACAATACATGAGAAAGTCCCCTTGAATGACGTAGGCACCGGTATCCACTCCTCACCAACGCTGATATTGGTAAGCCCACAGACCTGTTTAATGACATCTTCTGCTCGGCCCACCCATGATTTGCCTCTTTTTAGCCTGGCACCTTTCACTGTGTTGAGCACGTGGTGCAATGGATGCTCTGTATCTGTACTAAACTTCAGGTAAGCTCGTGCTCTCCAGATCTTGATTCTGTCATCCCTGGTTGGAAAGTCAAGAAGATACCTCATTTCTACACAGGGAGTGTCCCTCGTACATCCCAAGATAATGCGCATGGCTTCATTCTGTATTTTCTCCAGCCTATCAATCTGAGTCGTACTGACAGTAAGAATTGCCAGAACATACTCGATTGGTGCGAGGACTAATCCCTGGAACAGAAGAGTAAGTAGCCTCTGCTCGATGTTGGCAGCTGCCATGACCTTCAAGGCGGCTAATCCTTTGCGGGCTTTTGTTATCACATGGTCGACGTGGTCCCGAAAACACAGGCTGCGATCAAACTTAACTCCGAGGTATGTCATCAACTTGTCCCTGGTCACCTCATCAGCTCCCATTCGTACTATCGGTGTGGTTGTATTAACGATATGATTGTTAAGGGAGAACCATGAAACTGAAGCTTTATTAGGATTAACCAAGGCACCTGATACCCCACACCAGGAAGAAATGCGATCGAGTTCGTCTTGCATTGTGGAGGCGATTCCCCGTCTGTCTCTTCCCTGTCGATATACCAGAATATCATCAGCAAAAGTCATAGTTCTTCCCCTCCCATCCAGCTGTTGTTCCGTGATTGTTATTGTGTACACGTTAAATAGAACTGGTGACAATGGTGAGCCTTGTGGCAGCCCTGGACAATTAGATGTTGGCTTGGAAGACCAACTTCCACATCTGAGTAGCACCTTCCTCTGAAACAGTGCCGCGGCGATCCATCTAATCAGGAAGGGGTTCACCGCCAGTTTGAGGAGCATATGCATGAGATATTCAAATGGTACCCTGTTGTATGCATCCTCCAGATCTATAGCAGCAGCTCATGTCTCCTCTCGTCTGTGGAAGCCTTCGAATACGTCATAAGCAAAGACTGCCGCATTGAGCCATGTCTCTTTGTTATATCTATAACCTCCGAGTGTGGGTGGGAATGCACGTTTCTGTTCAAGGTGACAGGTGAGGACACGGGCAACTATTTTCTCCAGCAGCTTGCCCGCAGTGTTCTGCATTGTGATGATTCTGTAGGCACTGATCTGAGAATGGTCCTTGTTTGGCTTCGGTAGCGGTAGTAAGTAGCTGTGTAGCCACTCCTCCTTAATCTGGCCACTCCGAATGCTGGCATTAAACTCATTGGCCAGTTTTGTCAAGTCGTCGTCAGCTAAATCGCCTATGTCATCGTACCGAACACCATCAGGAGTTCACACAGTGAACAGTCAGTATTCATGACTTCTGTTTTGTTGATGTTGATTTTCATGTTGTATTAAGTGCCTGTTTTGTAAAGTCTGTTTTAGTGTTCTTGCAGGCCTCTATTTGTCCATGTATTAGTGCTTTGATCGTTTGCTAATAGAAGCTTGTAAATCCCTTCTGTCTCCGATGGGTTGGCTAACTTGCATACGTAGCACATGTATTAGTACCTGATTGTCTGCAAGTAGAAGACTCCTCTGTCACAGATGGGTTGGCTAACTTGCATATGTAGCCCATGTATTAGTACCTGATGGTCTGCAAATAGAAGCTTGTTAATCTCCTCTGTCTCCGATGGGTTGGCTAACTTACATATGTAGCCCATGTATTAGTACTTGGTCGTCTGCAAATAGAAGCTTGTTAATCTCCTCTGTCTCCGATGGGTTGGCTAACTTACATATGTAGCCCATGTAAGCAATAAACTAATGTGTACTCACATCAAAGTAAATAACACAAGAACTCATGTTGAGAATAATAAACTGTTTATGAACTCAACTCAATATTCTTATATGATTGAGAAACATGGACACTAAATAAAATAGAACATTTTAGACCAATAAATATGGACACACAGATAAGAATGGGACAAATTCAGCAGACAGAGATTAAAACAAATAATGAAACTCTGAAACAAAAGAAAATAAAGAAAGAAATATTTGATACAGTTCAAACCAAATTTGTTGAAACATGAAGAAACAGAATAACTGACAAAAATCATCTCAGAGGGAAAAATACAAGGTAGAGGGGCTTGAACTCAGAACTTTAGCATCAGAGTCAAGCATTGTAACCTTTCAGCCACCAAGATTGACATAATTAGTCATATAACCAGGTCAGGCTGGGAAGTGAAAGCCGAGTAGCAGTGAGAACTTGTGACAAGTTTTGTTTTGTACAAAGTTATGATCATTTGTTCATTGGCAATACAGAATATTGACGGAGACAGTGTCTGCAGCAGGAGTGGATGCAGCTCTTGGATGGCTCTACAGTGAGCACATTAACCTGGGTGTGCTGTCCTGGACAACAATAAAGTAGCCAATAAGCTCACTGGGATCTCTGGCACTTGGTGTGCTGTCATGGACAACAATAAAGTAGCCAATAAGCTCACTGGGATCTCTGGCACTGGGTCTACTGTCCTGGACAACAATAAAGTAGCCAATAAGCTCACTGGGATCTCTGGCACTGGGTCTACTGTCCTGGACAACAATAAAGTAGCCAATAAGCTCACTGGGATCTCTGGCACTGGGTCTACTGTCCTGGACAACAATAAAGTAGCCAATAAGCTCACTGGGATCTCTGGCACTGGGTCTACTGTCCTGGACAACAATAAAGTAGCCAATAAGCTCACTGGGATCTCTGGCACTGGGTCTACTGTCCTGGGCAACAATAAAGTAGCCAATAAGCTCACTGGGATCTCTGGCACTGGGTCTACTGTCCTGGACAACAATAAAGTAGCCAATAAGCTCACTGGGATCTCTGGCACTGGGTCTACTGTCCTGGACAACAATAAAGTAGCCAATAAGCTCACTGGGATCTCTGGCACTGGGTCTACTGTCCTGGGCAACAATAAAGTAGCCAATAAGCTCACTGGGATCTCTGGCACTGGGTCTACTGTCCTGGGCAACAATAAAGTAGCCAATAAGCTCACTGGGATCTCTGGCACTGGGTCTACTGTCCTGGGTAACAATAAAGTAGCCAATAAGCTCACTGGGATCTCTGGCACTGGGTCTACTGTCCTGGGCAACAATAAAGTAGCCAATAAGCTCACTGGGATCTCTGGCACTGGGTGTACTGTCCTGGGTAACAATAAAGTAGCCAATAAGCTCACTGGGATTTCTGGCACTGGGTGTGGCCTTACTCTGGACAAAGCCACCAAGTTTTGTTCTTCATTCATCACAGAAGAAGAAATCAATTCCCAAATAAAAAAGGCAGCTCCCACATTTGGTGAACTTAAAGATAGAGCATGGGCTAACATCAAACTAACACTCAGGACTAAGATTCAACTTCACCAAAGTTGTGTGCTTAGTACACTTCTATATGGATCAGAAACTTGGACTACCTATGCAGGGCAGGAGAAAAGGTTAAACAGCTTTCATGTGTGTTGACTTTGAAAGATTATGAACATCAAATGGCAGGACAAGGTAACCAACTCTAATGTCTTATGAGCCAAACTCCCATCCATCATGGCAACACTTAGGATTCATAGACTAAGGTGGCTGGGTCATGTAAGAAGAATGGCAAACATTCATTTTCCCAAACAATTATTGTATAGCGAACTTAGGGCTGGAAAGAGATCAAAGGGTGGACCAGTGCTGAGATGTAAGGATGTTTGTAGGGTTCCCTTGTGGGAATTCTCTATCAGTGAAATAGATCAAAGGACAGACCAGTGCTGAGATATAAGGATGTTTGTAGGGCTTCCTTGAGGGAATTCTCTATCAGTGAAAGAGATCAAAGGGTGGACCAGTGCTGAGATATAAGGATGTTTGTAGGGCTCCCTTGAGGGAATTCTCTATCAGTGAAAGAGATCAAAGGACAGACCAGTGCTGAGATATAAGGATGTTTGTAGGGCTCCCTTGAGGGAATTCTCTATCAGTGAAAGAGATCAAAGGGTGGACCAGTGCTGAGATATAAGGATGTTTGTAGGGCTTCCTTGAGGGAATTCTCTATCAGTGAAAGAGATCAAAGGACAGACCAGTGCTGAGATATAAGGATGTTTGTAGGGCTCCCTTGAGGGAATTCTCTATCAGTGAAAGAGATCAAAGGACAGACCAGTGCTGAGATATAAGGATGTTTGTAGGGCTCCCTTGAGGGAATTCTCTATCAGTGAAAGAGATCAAAGGGTGGACCAGTGCTGAGATATAAGGATGTTTGTAGGGCTCCCTTGAGGGAATTCTCTATCAGTGAAAGAGATCAAAGGGTGGACCAGTGCTGAGATATAAGGATGTTTGTAGGGCTTCCTTGAGGGAATTCTCTATCAGTGAAAGAGATCAAAGGACAGACCAGTGCTGAGATATAAGGATGTTTGTAGGGCTCCCTTGAGGGAATTCTCTATCAGTGAAAGAGATCAAAGGACAGACCAGTGCTGAGATATAAGGATGTTTGTAGGGCTCCCTTGAGGGAATTCTCTATAAGTGAAAGTGATCAAAGGACAGACCAGTGCTGAGATATAAGGATGTTTGTAGGGCTTCCTTGAGGGAATTCTCTATCAGTGAAATAGATCAAAGGACAGACCAGTGCTGAGATATAAGGATGTTTGTAGGGCTCCCTTGAGGGAATTCTCTATCAGTGAAAGAGATCAAAGGACAGACCAGTGCTGAGATATAAGGATGTTTGTAGGGGCTTCCTTGAGGCAATTGTCTATCAGTGAATGAGATCAAAGGACAGACCAGTGCTGAGATATAAGGATGTTTGTAGGGTTTCCTTGAGGGAATTCTCTATCAGTGAAAGAGATCAAAGGGTGGACCAGTGCTGAGATATAAGGATGTTTGTAGGGCTCCCTTGAGGGAATTCTCTATCAGTGAAAGAGATCAAAGGACAGACAAGTGCTGAGATATAAAGATGTTTGTAGGGCTCCCTTGAGGGAATTCTCTATCAGTGAAAGAGACCAAAGGGTGGACCAGTGCTGAGATATAAGGATGTTTGTAGGACTTCCTTGAGGGAATTCTCTATCAGTGAAAGAGACCAAAGGGTGGACCAGTGCTGAGATATAAGGATGTTTGTAGGGCTCCCTTGAGGGAATTCTCTATCAGTGAAAGAGACCAAAGGGTGGACCAGTGCTGAGATATAAGGATGTTTGTAGGGCTCCCATGAGGGAATTCTCTATCAGTGAAAGAGATCAAAGGGTGGACCAGTGTTGAGATATAAGGATGTTTGTAGGACTTCCTTGAGGGAATTCTCTATCAGTGAAAGAGATCAAAGGGTGGACCAGTGCTGAGATATAAGGATGTTTGTAGGACTTCCTTGAGGGAATTCTCTATCAGTGAAAGAGATCAAAGGACAGACAAGTGCTGAGATGTAAGGATGTTTGTAGGGCTCCCTTGAGGGAATTCTCTATCAGTGAAAGAGACCAAAGGGTGGACCAGTGCTGAGATATAAGGATGTTTGTAGGGCTCCCATGAGGGAATTCTCTATCAGTGAAAGAGACCAAAGGGTGGACCAGCGCTGAGATATAAGGATGTTTGTAGGGGCTTCCTTGAGGCAATTGTCTATCAGTGAAACTAGGAGGATCTGGCTGCAGCTCGTAGCACATCTATCTATCTATTGACCTTTCGAGCTGCAGCCGGCCCATAGGGCGTAGACCAAGATACTCCTTCTCTTATCTGAATTTTTGTTTCACATCTATAATCTACGATCTTTTGATCGTAGCACATGGAGAACACAATAAAAATTGGCACAGTAACATTCGAGTAGGTGCTGATATCAAATTCAGAAGACAAAAGGCGCGGGAGAAAGGAGACGAGGCCAGGTACCATGAATACATCTAGTTCGTTCTGCGGATGGATCTGTCTATCAAATATTGGCAGATTCAGCCATGAGAGAAGATGTACAGTAAAACAACATCCAGCATAAGACACTAATATTTTACCAAACTACGGACTTATCATGATTGCTTGCTACCGTCTGTCAAGGCCACGCCAAAGGTCATATAGAAATGATTAATTAATTCAAATTGAAATTTTCAATCTGAGATATTTTAGATAGGTCATCAATCATTCGTTAACCAAATAATAATTTTTTTTCACGTGTTATGAATTTTGTTGCATTTGTGTTACTTTTTATTTATTTTTTTTTTAGCTCAGGTGGAAGGTGCAGTGATTTACAAATCAAGCTCAAGGGCTGATCTAAATAGTTTGGTGGGCCTGTCGTGGGCTGTAGGTAGTCCAGCTCTGATTGAAGGTCATCAAAGCATCAAGAATATCAAATATAAACAGAGGACACCAAATGGTGACAAATCCTGCAGCCACAAGTAACAAATCACAACGATGTAGTCACAGAATGACCTTCATAAAACAACAAAGGAATGTTGGGGAAGATAAAGAAGCAAGATGATTTCAGTAGGGCTTTCAAATCAGGTTGGGAAAAGAACATTCAACAATCCTTAAAAGATTAACAACAGAAATGAACAGAGACAACAATCCTTAAAAGATTAACAACCGAACTGAAACAGTCAACAATCCTTATAAGATTAACAACAGAAATGGAACAAAGACAACAATCCTTATAAGATTAACAACAGAAATGGAACAAAGATAACAATCCTTAAAAGATTAACAACAGAAATGGAACAAAGATAACAATCCTTAAAAGATTAACAACAGAACTGAAACAGTCAACAATCCTTATAAGATTAACAACAGAAATGGAACAAAGACAACAATCCTTAAAAGATTAACAACAGAAATGGAACAAAGACAACAATCCTTATAAGATTAACAACAGAAATGGAACAAAGACAACAATCCTTATAAGATTAACAACAGAAATGGAAAAAGACAACAATCCTTATAAGATTAACAACAGAAATGGAACAAAGACAACAATCCTTATAAGATTAACAACAGAAATGGAACAAAGACAACAATCCTTATAAGATTAACAACAGAACTGAAACAGTCAACAATCCTTATAAGATTAACAACAGAATTGGAACAAAGATAACAATCCTTATAAGATTAACAACAGAACTGAAACAGTCAACAATCCTTATAAGATTAACAACAGAAATGGAACAAAGACAACAATCCTTAAAAGATTAACAACAGAACTGAAACAGTCAACAATCCTTATAAGATTAACAACAGAACTGGAAGAAAGACAACAATCCTTATAAGATTAACAACAGAACTGAAACAGTCAACAATCCTTATAAGATTAACAACAGAACTGGAAGAAAGACAACAATCCTTATAAGATTAACAACAGAACTGAAACAGTCAACAATCCTTATAAGATTAACAACAGAACTGGAAGAAAGACAACAATCCTTATAAGATTAACAACAGAACTGGAAGAAAGACAACAATCCTTATAAGATTAACAACAGAACTGAAACAGTCAACAATCCTTATAAGATTAACAACAGAACTGGAAGAAAGACAACAATCCTTATAAGATTAACAACAGAACTGAAACAGTCAACAATCCTTATAAGATTAACAACAGAACTGGAACAGTCAACAATCCTTATAAGATTAACAACAGAAATGGAACAAAGACAACAATCCTTAAAAGATTAACAACAGAAATGGAACAAAGATAACAATCCTTATAAGATTAACAACAGAAATGGAACAAAGACAACAATCCTTATAAGATTAACAACAGAACTGAAACAGTCAACAATCCTTATAAGATTAACAACAGAAATGGAACAAAGACAACAATCCTTATAAGATTAACAACAGAACTGGAAGAAAGACAACAATCCTTATAAGATTAACAACAGAAATGGAACAAAGACAACAATCCTTATAAGATTAACAACAGAACTGAAACAGTCAACAATCCTTATAAGATTAACAACAGAACTGGAAGAAAGACAACAATCCTTATAAGATTAACAACAGAAATGGAACAAAGACAACAATCCTTATAAGATTAACAACAGAACTGAAACAGTCAACAATCCTTATAAGATTAACAACAGAACTGGAAGAAATACAACAATCCTTATAAGATTAACAACAGAACTGGAACAAAGTCAAATCAAAGACAACTGATAAAACAATGTGTTTTTCCCATAAAAATCTCTTCTCGTTAAACGTACACGAACAATGTCAAAGCCACCAACAATAAAATCCATAAAATGAATGAGCTTACTGTCATTTTGGTTCACATTCCCCAAATGTAAACAACCAATCATTGCCAACCAACATGTACTGTACAAATGTCAAATTCATGCCTAAATTGCAGAGGGAATTAAACATACATTTTCACAAATATAAAACATCAAATAAGATGAATATATTCCCTGGACATTACCAGGTTACATTAAGCAAAAGGCACTGACCACCATTTAAAAAACATTTATGTACATTTGAATAAAAATGGTTGTAAAGTTCACTTGGAAGACGTTTTAACACAAAACAAATGGATGTAAGTACTCACATGATATTTACAATAACAGGGAAGAAAATGGATTAAGTAATGGGATTTTAATCACAACAACATAAGTAACACAACAGCAATCGTAAAAACATAAGTAACATAACAGCAACCATTACAACATAAGTAACATAACAGCAATCATAACAACATAAGTAACATAACAGCAATCATAACAACATAAGTAACATAACAGCAATCATAACAGCAATCATAACAACATAGTAACATAACAGCAATCATAACAGCAATCATAACAACATAGTAACATAACAGCAATCATAACAGCAATCATAACAACATAGTAACATAACAGCAATCATAACAGCAATCATAACAACATAGTAACATAACAGAAATCATAACAACATAGTAACATAACATAACATAACAACATAAGTAACATAACAGCAATCATTACAACATAAGTAACATAACAGCAACCATTACAACATAAGTAACATAACAGCAACCATTACAACATAAGTAACATAACAGCAATCATAACAACATAAGTAACATAACAGCAATCATAACAACATAAGTAACATAACAGCAACCATTACAACATAAGTAACATAAAAGAAACTGTAACAACATAAGTAACATAACAGCAATCATAACAGCAATCATAACAACATAGTAACATAACAGCAATCATAACAGCAATCATAACAACATAGTAACATAACAGCAATCATAACAGCAATCATAACAACATAGTAACATAACAGAAATCATAACAACATAGTAACATAACATAACATAACAACATAAGTAACATAACAGCAATCATTACAACATAAGTAACATAACAGCAATCATAACAACATAGTAACATAACAGCAATCATAACAACATAGTAACATAACATAACAACATAAGTAACATAACATCAATCATTACAACATAAGTAACATAGCAATCATAACAGCAATCATTACAACATAAGTAACATAGCAATCATAACAGCAATCATTACAACATAAGTAACATAGCAATCATAACAGCAATCATTACAACATAAGTAACATAGCAATCATAACAACATAGTAACATAACAGAAATCATAACGACATAGTAACATAACAGCAATCATAACAACATAAGTAACATAACAGCAATCATAACAGCAATCATAACAACATAGTAACATAATAGCAATCATAACAACATAGTAACATAACAGCAATCATAACAACATAAGTAACATAACAGCAATCATAACAACATAGTGACATAACAGCAATCATAACAGCAATCATAACAACATAGTAACATAATAGCAATCATAACAACATAGTAACATACCAGCAATCATTACAACATAAGTAACATAATAGCAACCATTAAAACGATAAGTAACATAATAGCAACCATTAAAATGATAAATAACATAATAGCAATCATAACAACATAGTAACATACCAGCAATCATAACAACATAGTAACATAACAGCAATCATAACAGCAATCATAACAACATAAGTAACATAACAGCAATCATAACAACATAGTAACATACCAGCAATCATTATAACATAAGTAACATAACAGCAATCATTACAACATAAGTAACATAACAGCAATCATTACAACATAGTAACATAACAGCAATCATTACAACATAAGTAACATAATAGCAACCATTAAAACGATAAATAACATAATAGCAATCATTACAACATAAGTAACATAACAGCAATCATAACAGCAATCATAACAACATAGTAATATAACAACAATCATAACAACATAGTAACATAACAGCATTCATAACAACATAAGTAACATATCAGCTATCATATCAACATAGTAACATGACAGCAATCATAACAACATAAGTAACATAATAGCAACCATTAAAACGATAAATAACATAATAGCAATCATTACAACATAAGTAACATAACAGCAATCATAACAACATAAGTAACATACCAGCAATCATTACAACATAAGTAACATAATAGCAACCATTAAAACGATAAATAACATAATAGCAATCATTACAACATAAGTAACATAACAGCAACAATAACAACATAAGTAACATAACATCAACCATACAACATAAGTAACATAACAGCAATCATTACAACATAAGTAACATAACAGCAACAATAACAACATAAGTAGCATAACAGCAATTATTACAACATAAGTAACATAACAGCAATTATTACAACATAAGTAGCATAACAGCAACCATTACAACATAAGTAGCATAACAGCAACCATTACAACATAAGTAACATAACAGCAATCATTACAACATAAGTAGCATAACAGCAATCATTACAACAATCATAACAACAATCATAACAACATAAGTAACATAACATAACAACATAAGTAACATAACAGCAACCATAACAACATAAGTAACATAACCATTTCTTCCTGTCTGGACTAACCAGCTCTACCCATATCTTAGGCCAATTATCAAAATTCATCTTAAAAAAAACATAATTTAATTTTCTAAAGTTATATATAATCAAAACATGAAATATCTAAATACACTTCCTAGAAAATGTGGAATTAACAAATATATAAATATATAAAATATCTTGGATACTGCATGAAAGCTTAATTGTGGCTGGAATATTGTGAAGCTCATAGCATAACATGCAACATTATACAATGAAGATTCTCTCAGCTAATTAACTAATAGAACATGCAACATTATACAATGAACATTCTCTCAGCTAATTAACTAATGGAACATGCAACATTGTGTAACAAACATTGCATCTTACAATGTGACTCATAGAACATGCAACATCATGTAACCAACATTGTATCATACAATGTGACTCATAGAACATGCAACAACATTGTATCATACAATGTGACTCATAGAACACGCAACATCATGTAACAAACATTGTATCATACAATGTGACTCATAGAACATGCAACATCATGTAACACATTGTATCACACAATGTGACTCATAGAACATGCAACATCGTGTAACAAACATTGTATCATACAATGTGACTCATAGAACATGCAACATCATGTAACACATTGTATCACACAATGTGACTCATAGAACATGCAACATTGTGTAACAAACATTGTATCATACAATGTGACTCATAGAACATGCAACATCATGTAACACATTGTATCATACAATGTGACTCATAGAACATGCAACATCGTGTAACAAACATTGTATCATACAATGTGACTCATAGAACATACAACATCATGTAACACATTGTATCACACAATGTGACTCATAGAACATGCAACATTGTGTAACAAACATTGTATCATACAATGTGACTCATAGAACATACAACATCGTGTAACAAACATTGTATCATACAATGTGACTCATAGAACATACAACATCATGTAACACATTGTATCACACAATGTGACTCATAGAACATGCAACATTGTGTAACAAACATTGTATCATACAATGTGACTCATAGAACATACAACATCGTGTAACAAACATTGTATCATACAATGTGACTCATAGAACATACAACATCATGTAACACATTGTATCACACAATGTGACTCATAGAACATGCAACATTGTGTAACAAACATTGTATCATACAATGTGACTCATAGAACATACAACATCATGTAACACATTGTATCACACAATGTGACTCATAGAACATGCAACATTATGTAACAAACATTGTATCATACAATGTGACTCATAGAACATGCAACATTATGTAACAAACATTGTATCATACAATGTGACTCATAGAACATACAACATCATGTAACACATTGTATCACACAATGTGACTCATAGAACATACAACATCATGTAACAAACATCGTATCATACAATGTGACTCATAGAACATACAACATCATGTAACAAACATTGTATCATACAATGTGACTCATAGAACATACAACATCATGTAACAAACATTGTATCATACAATGTGACTCATAGAACACGCAACATCATGTAACAAACATTGTATCATACAATGTGACTCATAGAACATGCAACATTGTGTAACAAACATTGTATCATACAATGTGACTCATAGAACATACAACATCATGTAACACATTGTATCACACAATGTGACTCATAGAACATACAACATTGTGTAACAAACATTGTATCATACAATGTGACTCATAGAACATACAACATCATGTAACACATTGTATCATACAATGTGACTCATAGAACATGCAACATTGTGTAACAAACATTGTATCATACAATGTGACTCATAGAACATACAACATCATGTAACACATTGTATCACACAATGTGACTCATAGAACATACAACATCATGTAACAAACATTGTATCATACAATGTGACTCATAGAACATACAACATCATGTAACACATTGTATCACACAATGTGACTCATAGAACATACAACATCATGTAACAAACATTGTATCATACAATGTGACTCATAGAACATACAACATCATGTAACACATTGTATCACACAATGTGACTCATAGAACATGCAACATCATGTAACACATTGTATCATACAATGTGACTCATAGAACATGCAACATCATGTAACAAACATTGTATCACACAATGTGACTCATAGAACATACAACATCATGTAACAAACATTGTATCATACAATGTGACTCATAGAACATGCAACATCATGTAACACATTGTATCATACAATGTGACTCATAGAACATACAACATCATGTAACAAACATTGTATCATACAATGTGACTCATAGAACATACAACATCATGTAACAAACATCGTATCATACAATGTGACTCATAGAACATGCAACATCTGCAACTATCACTAAGACTGCCTGGTACAACATCAAACACTCAACCTGAAACATCAGCCAAGCTGACTCACACATTTTAATGCTAATTAAATGGCTACAATGAAACATTATTTCACAATCAAAAGGCAACTTTCTTTTCACAACAAACTATCCACTATTAGTTTGTAGCAAAATGCCACCAGCAAACCCAGTTTGTTTCTAATGTTTGTACATCACACGACTAACTCTGTAGGTACAACCTTCGATGTCTGCTAACATGGACATAGCACCTAAGGGTTTACCTGGAATGCTGTTATCTCAGTTTTAAAACATAATCGACCAACAAGAAGGCAGTTTTGATTACAAGTATTGTACAATGAAACAGTCAACAAAATAAACACATTTGTCTGGAAATATCATTACAAAATAACTGCTGGGAACACTTTTCCCAAAAAATGTAAAAATATAATCAAGTGCATGATAAAACAAAAGATTCACATAATAAATGTATCTGTCCGACGAACACTTTCCCTCAAGCAAAAGGAATGAAATATAAATTATCTTCTATCTATTATTGTGTACCTGACTAGCAATGGAGTTTACAATACAACAAGTACTTGAGATCACAAGTTTACATAAGAAATGCAAAACATAAAAAAAGAGTCAAGATCAAATATCAAATAAATAGAAGGAAAACCAAATATCTTTGTCAAGGCAAGATAGATCACCAATCACAGCTTCTCCTCAAATCTGTCAGAGTAGCCTTCCTTTGAGAACATTCAAGAAGAAATTATTGTAAAGGGAGATCACTTCTTGAACATCCTGTTTCCTGATCTGGTCATCTTTAATGTGGCAAGTCATTAACAGCCTGCAGGAACATCAGCTGAAGTGTAATGACAACATATGTTGATCAATCAATGTAGGCATTACAGTATAGACTAAACAATGTTGGCATTACAATACTGACTAAACAATGTAAGCATTACAATACTGACTAAACAATGTAAGCATTACAATACTGACTAAACAATGTAAGCATTACAATATTGACTAAACAATGTAAGCATTACAATACTGACTAAACAATGTAAGCATTACAATAGTGAATGTTCTTAAACTAATGGACCATGAACAAATTGGCTGGAGTGATGAAGGAGTGGTAAAGGGGTAGTGAAGGAGTGGTGAAAGACTGGTGAAGGAGTGGTAAAGGGGTAGTGAAGGAGTGGTGAAGGAGTGGTAAAGGGGTAGTGAAGGAGTGGTGAAGGAGTGGTGAAAGACTGGTGAAAGGATAGTGAAGGAGTGGTAAAGGGGTGGTGAAGGGGTAGTGAAGGAGTGGTGAAGGAGTGGTGAAGAAGTGGTAAATTGGTAGTGAAGGAGTAGTGAAGGAGTGGTAAAGGGGTAGTGAAGGAGTGGTAAAGGGGTAGTGAAGAAGTGGTGATATACTAGTGAAGGAGTGGTAAATTGGTAGTGAAGGAGTGGTGAAGGAGTGGTAAATGGGTAGTGAAGAAGTGGTGAAAGACTGTTGAAGGAGTGGTAAAGGGGTAGTGAAGAAGTGGTGAAAGACTGGTGAAGAAGTGGTAAAGGGGTAGTGAAGGAGTGGTGAAAGACTGGTGAAGAAGTGGTAAAGGGGTAGTGAAGGAGTGGTGAAGGAGTGGTATAGGGGTAGTGAAGAAGTGGTGAAAGACTGGTGAAGGAGTGGTAAAGGGGTAGTGAAGGAGTGGTGAAAGACTGGTGAAGGAGTGGTAAAGGGGTAGTGAAGGTGTGGTGAAAGACTGGTGAAGGAGTGGTAAAGGGGTAGTGAAGGAGTGGTGAAAGACTGGTGAAGAGGTGGTAAAGAGGTAGTGAAGGAGTGGTGAAGGAGTGGTAAAGGGGTAGTGAAGAAGTGGTAAAGGGATAGTGAAGGAGTGGTGAAAGACTGGTGAAGGAGTGGTGAAGGAGTGGTAAAGGGGTAGTGAAGAAGTGGTGAAAGACTGGTGAAGGAGTGGTGAAGGGGTAGTGAAGGGGTAGTGAAGGAGTGGTGAAAGACTGGTGAAGAGGTGGTAAAGAGGTAGTGAAGGAGTGGTAAAGGGGTAGTGAAGAAGTGGTAAAGGGATAGTGAAGGAGTGGTGAAAGACTGGTGAAGGAGTGGTGAAGGAGTGGTAAAGGGGTAGTGAAGAAGTGGTGAAAGACTGGTGAAGGAGTGGTGAAGGAGTGGTAAAGGGGTAGTGAAGAAGTGGTGAAAGACTGGTGAAGGAGTGGTGAAGGAGTGGTAAAGGGGTAGTGAAGAAGTGGTAAAGGGGTAGTGAAGGAGAGGTAAATGGGTAGTGAAGAAGTGGTAAAGGGGTAGTGAAGGAGTGGTGAAAGACTGGTGAAGGAGTTGTAAATGGGTAGTGAAGAAGTGGTGAAAGACTGGTGAAGGAGTGGTAAATGGGTAGTGAAGAAGTGGTGAAAGACTGGTACAAAAGTGGTAGAGGGAGATAAGTCAAAAAAAGAACCAGTGAGGCAAGTTAGGTCTTTGTCTTTTCTGCATTCGCCTCATGACCACCTCTTGTCATATTCCACCGTTAAAAGGAATGTTATGCAGCCATAGAAGTGTTGTGTTGTGGTTTACAACAAACTGTTACATATCATCATCTTTAGGCCCAATGCCTCAGACTTTAGCACTGAATCTTTGTGTACTGGGTTGCCTTCCCCACCCAATCCCTGATCACTTGGCCAGAATGAATAGTCTATTTCTAAGTCCACCATGTGAAGGTGGAGTAAGGTCTCGATCAATTCTGGTTCACTGACACAAGCACTGAGGGAGGAACAGAAAATGATACCAAAATAAGGATATCAAAAGCAAGAGGAGCTTTCATTGCACTGGCAAACATATGGAAATCCAAAGAAATTAGGTTAAATACAAAAATAAAAATTTTCAACTCAAATGTTAAGGCGGTCCTATTATATGGCTGTGAAACATGGAGAATAACAAAATTGACAATCACGAAGGTACAGACTTTCATTAATGGATGCATATGCAGAATAAAGGGATGGAAATGGCAGGACAAAGTCACTAACGTAGAATTATGGAAATGTACCGGTCAAACACCAGTGGATAAAGAGATACAGCGAAGATGATGGCACTGAATAGGATACACTCTGCAGAAGCCAACTGAGGGTATTACGCAACAGGCCCTTTTTTGGAATCCCCAGGGGAAAAGACAAAGAGGAAGACCAAGGAATTCTTGGAGAAGACAGATCGAAGCAGAGATGAAGATGATGGGGAAGACATGGAATGATCTTAAAAGAATTGCAAAAAACAGAACAACTTGGAAAGTGTTTGTTGAAGACCTATGCTCCACTGGGAGCTGAAAGGTAGAAGAGGAAGAGACACAAGCATTATGAAACAAAGACCACTTTTAGAGCAGGTACTGTTGGATATGTCAAGTACAAACAATCCACTATCAAAGTACTTACCGTCAGTCTCCATGTTGACTGTCTCAAGTACAAACAATCCACTATCAAAGTACTTACCATCAGTCTCCATGTTGACTGTCTCAAGTACAAACAATCCACCATCAAAGTACTTACCATCAGTTTCCATGTTGACTGTCTCAAGTACAATCAATCCACTATCAAAGTACTTGTCATCAGTCTCCATGTTGACTGTCTCAAGTACAAACAATCCACTATCAAAGTACTTACCGTCAGTCTCCATGTTGACTGTCTCAAGTACAAACAATCCACTATCAAAGTACTTACCATCAGTCTCCATGTTGACTGTCTCAAGTACAAACAATCCACTATCAAAGTACTTACCGTCAGTCTCCATGTTGACTGTCTCAAGTACAATCAATCCACTATCAAAGTACTTGTCATCAGTCTCCATGTTGACTGTCTCAAGTACAATCAATCCACTATCAAAGTACTTACTGTCAGTCTCCATGTTGACTGTCTCAAGTACAAACAATCCACTATCAAAGTACTTACCGTCAGTCTCCATGTTGACTGTCTCAAGTACAAACAATCCACTATCAAAGTACTTATCGTCAGTCTCCATGTTGACTGTCTCAAGTACAAACAATCCACTATCAAAGTACTTACCATCAGTCTCCATGTTGACTGTCTCAAGTACAAACAATCCACTATCAAAGTACTTACCATCAGTCTCCATGCTGACTGTCTCAAGTACAATCAATCCACTATCAAAGTACTTACCATCAGTCTCCATGTTGACTGTCTCAAGTACAATCAATCCACTATCAAAGTACTTACCATCAGTCTCCATGTTGACTGTCTCAAGTACAATCAATCCACTATCAAAGTACTTGTCATCAGTCTCCATGTTGACTGTCACAAGTACAATCAATCCACTATCAAAGTACTTACCATCAGTCTCCATGTTGACTGTCTCAAGTACAAACAATCCACTATCAAAGTACTTACCATCAGCCTCCATGTTGACTGTCTCAAGTACAATCAATCCACTATCAAAGTACTTACCATCAGCCTCCATGTTGACTGTCTCAAGTACAATCAATCCACTATCAAAGTACTTACCATCAGTCTCCATGTTGACTGTCTCAAGTACAATCAATCCACTATCAAAGTACTTACCATCAGTCTCCATGTTGACTGTCTCAAGTACAAACAATCCACTATCAAAGTACTTACCATCAGTCTCCATGTTGACTGTCTCAAGTACAATCAATCCACTATCAAAGTACTTACCATCAGTCTCCATGTTGACTGTCTCAAGTACAAACAATCCACTATCAAAGTACTTACCATCAGTCTCCATGTTGACTGTCTCAAGTACAAACAATCCACTATCAAAGTACTTACCATCAGTCTCCATGTTGACTGTCTCAAGTACAAACAATCCACTATCAAAGTACTTACCATCAGTCTCCATGTTGACTGTCTCAAGTACAATCAATCCACTATCAAAGTACTTACCATCAGTCTCCATGTTGACTGTCTCAAGTACAAACAATCCACTATCAAAGTACTTACCATCAGTCTCCATGTTGACTGTCTCAAGTACAATCAATCCACTATCAAAGTACTTACCATCAGTCTCCATGTTGACTGTCTCAAGTACAAACAATCCACTATCAAAGTACTTACCATCAGTCTCCATGTTGACTGTCTCAAGTACAATCAATCCACTATCAAAGTACTTACCATCAGTCTCCATGTTGACTGTCTCAAGTACAAACAATCCACTATCAAAGTACTTACCATCAGTCTCCATGTTGACTGTCTCAAGTACAATCAATCCACTATCAAAGTACTTACCATCAGTCTCCATGTTGACTGTCTCAAGTACAATCAATCCACTATCAAAGTACTTACCATCAGTCTCCATGTTGACTGTCTCAAGTACAATCAATCCACTATCAAAGTACTTACCATCAGTCTCCATGTTGACTGTCTCAAGTACAAACAATCCACTATCAAAGTACTTACCATCAGTCTCCATGTTGACTGTCTCAAGTACAATCAATCCACTATCAAAGTACTTACCATCAGTCTCCATGTTGACTGTCTCAAGTACAATCAATCCACTATCAAAGTACTTACCATCAGTCTCCATGTTGACTGTCTCAAGTACAAACAATCCACTATCAAAGTACTTACCATCAGTCTCCATGTTGACTGTCTCAAGTACAATCAATCCACTATCAAAGTACTTACCATCAGTCTCCATGTTGACTGTCTCAAGTACAATCAATCCACTATCAAAGTACTTACCATCAGTCTCCATGTTGACTGTCTCAAGTACAATCAATCCACTATCAAAGTACTTACCATCAGTCTCCATGTTGACTGTCTCAAGTACAATCAATCCACTATCAAAGTACTTACCATCAGCCTCCATGTTGACTGTCTCAAGTACAATCAATCCACTATCAAAGTACTTACCATCAGTCTCCATGTTGACTGTCTCAAGTACAATCAATCCACTATCAAAGTACTTACCATCAGTCTCCATGTTGACTGTCTCAAGTACAATCAATCCACTATCAAAGTACTTACCATCAGTCTCCATGTTGACTGTCTCAAGTACAATCAATCCACTATCAAAGTACTTACCGTCAGTCTCCATGTTGACTGTCTCAAGTACAATCAATCCACTATCAAAGTACTTACCGTCAGTCTCCATGTTGACTGTCTCAAGTACAAACAATCCACTATCAAAGTACTTACCGTCAGTCTCCATGTTGACTGTCTCAAGTACAATCAATCCACTATCAAAGTACTTACCGTCAGTCTCCATGTTGACTGTCTCAAGTACAATCAATCCACTATCAAAGTACTTACCATCAGTCTCCATGTTGACTGTCTCAAGTACAAACAATCCACTATCAAAGTACTTACCATCAGTCTCCATGTTGACTGTCTCAAGTACAATCAATCCACTATCAAAGTACTTACCGTCAGTCTCCATGTTGACTGTCTCAAGTACAATCAATCCACTATCAAAGTACTTACCATCAGTCTCCATGTTGACTGTCTCAAGTACAAACAATCCACTATCAAAGTACTTACCATCAGTCTCCATGTTGACTGTCTCAAGTACAATCAATCCACTATCAAAGTACTTACCATCAGTGTAAGACCTAAAGTTTGCTCAATGGGCGGGACTCAGGGCCACTCATGTCCTTATCATCATCAACAACATCTGGAAATAAGACAGGATATGATGATGGTGACACATATTGTACCACATATTGTACCACATATTGTACCACATATTGTACCACATATTGCACCACATATTGCACCACATATTGCACCACATATTGTACCACATATTGCACCACATATTGCACCACATATTGCACCACATATTGCACCACATATTGCACCACATATTGTACCACATATTGCACCACATATTGCACCACATATTGCACCACATATTGTACCACATATTGCACCACATATTGCACCACATATTGCACCACATATTGTACCACATATTGCACCACATATTGCACCACATATTGCACCACATATTGCACCACATATTGCACCACATATTGCACCACATATTGTACCACATATTGCACCACATATTGCACCACATATTGTACCACATATTGCACCATATATTGCACCACATATTTTACCACATATTTTACCACATATTGTACCACATATTGCACCACATATTGCACCACATATTGTACCACATATTGTACCACATATTGCACCACATATTGTACCACATATTGCACCACATATTGTACCACATATTGCACCACATATTGCACCACATATTGTACCACATATTGCACCACATATTGTACCACATATTGTACCACATATTGCACCATCAAATAGGGAATTTTTCTAATGAAATTTGAATTTTACTAGAAAGTCAATTTAACCCTGGATTATGGTGCCATCCTAAGAATGACGACCTCAAAATACAAATCCTTAAAATCTGACAGTCTAAAGGTAAAGGTAAAGTACAAGACTTGAATCGGCATCATAGCACGTGAGTTTACACCAATATGTGCTTGGTCGCCTATCCAGAAATGTTCGGAGATTTCTGTATAGTGTCGCCTCAAGCATCGAAACTCAGATGCGAGGCGACATTCCTGACCTTCCCAACGTAATTACCCTGGTAGCCATTTCTGCCAACGGCTGGGTCGACTGTGGGGTGATTTTTTTTTTCCAACCATGAGCACAATTCACACTGCTCCCAGCGGGAATCGAACACGGGTTGTCCGAACGTAGGTAGTCCAGTCGGGTGGTTTTCCCAACTAGGCTACCGAGGCCCCCAATCTAACAGTCTGCTGCGGGCAAACATTTCCCTGCTCCCTTTACCTTCCTAATGATTACCTGAGTGTTGGATTTATTTCATTTCATGTTTGATCAGACAATCACATGCCTGTCGTAAATAGTACTATCATCATCATGTGCCATACCGGTTGGCGTAGGCGATCATGTCCTTCCACGATCTTCTATCTACAGTGCATCGTCTCAGTTCTGTTGTTGACTGTTTTCCATGCCATGACACCAAGCTATCCAGTATTTTCTCTCTTTGTCGTCCGCGATCTCTCTTTCCTTTTATTTTGCCAGTTGTAACCAAGTATTCCAACTTTCCTCTTCTCATGATGTGCCCGAAAAATTTGATGTTTCTTTCTGATGTTTTTTAAGAGTTCCCTTTTTGTGTTGGCCTCTTTGAGAATTTCCTTGTTGGTCTTTTTAGCTGTCCAGGGAACTTTCAACATTCTTCTGAGAAATCCCATGCTATGCTATCATAGAAAATGGTCTTTTTATATATCATCAATTTCACCAATTTTCAAGACATTCAGTTTTTGTGACGGAGGTAAATCTCCTTGGCTGTTGGCGAGACATCAAACAGACCTTTGTAACACGGGAAAGCCAACAAACGACGCTATGAGGGAACATACAGCTGGATTGATGGTGGCTGTGTGAATAGAGAACATAGCACCTTCGGTGGCCACAGCCATATGGGGTTGATTTTCAGGCCATAAATTTAACTAAATCCAGGAAATAATGACAGTTTCTGATTCCCTTGTGTCTGCTTGGGTAAACACACAGCTGTGTAGCAAAAATTCAAAGAAAATCTGATTTCTCTGACTCCATATCTAACATTTTAAGTGGTTGTCATTTTTGACTACAGTCTCATAAAAACGTGATGCACCGATAGGTAACCTAGGGTTAACATCAAAAAGGAAGACTCTCATGTTCTAAGCAAATCTGAATCTGTTTACAGTGAAGTAATGAAACATGCATTGGTTTCTTCATGCATCTCCATCATCTGGCAATGTCCATTCTGCAAGGAACTGTGAAAGGAGGGAGACAGAGAGGTAGGCAGGGAAAGAGATGGGAAGATAATACCAACGAGTGGACAGGCCTTCACTTCACAGAGTCCCAAAGATTGACTGAAGACAGAGAGAAATGAAAGTGAAAGAAAAAAAGTGTGGGTACAGCTTTAAGTGAGTGAAGGACAAGACAATGGAATGACATTTCGGCTCAATAGGTCTTCAGCAGGAACAGTAGAAGACACGGAACACACCAGCAGATAAGTCAGCATAAGAATTGTATGTATTTACATACATTTGTATGCTGTAACCCCCTCCCAGAGAGAAATGAAGAAGGTTGACAAAGTTTTTCAGTGGTGCCACCAATGACCTCTCAGGTTGATGAAGTCTTTCAGTGATGCCCCCAACAACCTCTTGGGTTGATGAAGTCTTTCAGTGATGCCCCCAACAACCTCTCAGGTTGATGAAGTCTTTCAGTGATGCCCCCAACAACCTCTTGGGTTGATGAAGTCTTTCAGTGGTGCCCCCAACAACCTCTTGGGTTGATGAAGTCTTTCAGTGATGCCCCCAACAACCTCTTGGGTTGATGAAGTCTTTCAGTGGTGCCCCCAACAACCTCTTGGGTTGATGAAGTCTTTCAGTGGTGCCCCCAACAACCTCTTGGGTTGATGAAGTCTTTCAGTGGTGCCCCCAACAACCTCTCAGGTTGATGAAGTCTTTCAGTGATGCCCCCAACAACCTCTTGGGTTGATGAAGTCTTTCAGTGGTGCCCCCAACAACCTCTCAGGTTTATGAAGTCTTTCAGTATTTATATTTTATCAGGGGGGGGACTAGTTGGTCTTGAAGCAAGACGCCTGCCTCAGGACAGAGAGGTTGTGGGTTCAAATCCCAGCTGCACCAGTTGGGATTTTTATTTATGATTTCTCTCTGCGGCAACCACCCCTGGTCTCAGCAGCAAGGCCCAGCTTGAAACATCAATTACTCATCGAAGGAAAAAATATGAGTACTTCCGAAGACAGAGTTATCTGCCTGTGCGGTGAGGGACTCCTGTGCACACGGCTGCCAGGAAAAAATGGATTAACATGCAAAATTCAGTTCATAGAGTCTAGGGACTTCATCAGAGGTCAAAGCTGGTGAACAAAGAAAAAAAAAATAATATTCCATCAATCCATCTTTTGTTCTTCTGTTGACCTCTCCTGCTGTTATGTTTCCTAGTGTTTCTAATATTCCATCAATCCATCTTTTGCTCTTCTGTTGGCCTCTCCTGCTGTTATGTTTCCTAGTGTTTCTAATATTCCATCAATCCATCTTTTGCTCTTCTGTTGACCTCTCCTACTGTTATGTTTCCTAGTGTTTCTAATATTCCATCAATCCATCTTTTGCTCTTCTGTTGACCTCTCCTGCTGTTATGTTCCCTAGTGTTTCTAATATTCCATCAATCCATCTTTTGCTCTTCTGTTGGCCTCTCCTGCTGTTATGTTCCCTAGTGTTTCTAATATTCCATCAATCCATCTTTTGCTCTTCTGTTGGCCTCTCCTGCTGTTATGTTCCCTAGTGTTTCTAATATTCCATAAATCCATCTTTTGCTCGTCTGTTGGCCTCTCCTGCTGTTATGTTTCCTAGTGTTTCTAATATTCTATCAATCCATCTTTTGTTCTTCTGTTGGCCTCTCCTGCTGTTATGTTTCCTAGTGTTTCTAATATTCCATCAATCCATCTTTTGCTCTTCTGTTGACCTCTCCTGCTGTTATGTTCCCTAGTGTTTCTAATATTCCATCAATCCATCTTTTGCTCTTCTGTTGGCCTCTCCTGCTGTTATGTTTCCTAGTGTTTCTAATATTCCATCAATCCATCTTTTGCTCTTCTGTTGGCCTCTCCTGCTGTTATGTTTCCTAGTGTTTCTAATATTCCATCAATCCATCTTTTGCTCTTCTGTTGACCTCTCCTGCTGTTATGTTCCCTAGTGTTTCTAATATTCCATCAATCCATCTTTTGCTCTTCTGTTGGCCTCTCCTGCTGTTATGTTATGTTTCCTAGTGTTTCTAATATTCCATCAATTCATCTTTTGCTCTTCTGTTGGCCTCTCCTGCTGTTATGTTTCCTAGTGTTTCTAATATTCCATCAATCCATCTTTTGCTCTTCTGTTGACCTCTCCTGCTGTTATGTTCCCTAGTGTTTCTAATATTCCATCAATCCATCTTTTGCTCTTCTGTTGGCCTCTCCTGCTGTTATGTTTCCTAGTGTTTCTAATATTCCATCAATCCATCTTTTGCTCTTCTGTTGGCCTCTCCTGCTGTTATGTTTCCTAGTGTTTCTAATATTCCATCAATCCATCTTTTGCTCTTCTGTTGACCTCTCCTGCTGTTATGTTCCCTAGTGTTTCTAATATTCCATCAATCCATCTTTTTCATGGTCGACCTTTGAGTCTGATGTTCTCATAGTGTTTATTAAAGGCTTGTTGTGTTGTGTTTTTATCTCTCTGCCTTATCACGTGGCCAAACCATTTTATCTGTTGTTTCATTATGTCTCCTATGGCAGGAATTATTCCTAGCTTTTTTCTCAGTTCTTCAATTCTGATCTTATCTCTCAGACTGTTTCCTGTCATTCGTCCAACACATTTCATCTCAGTAGAGATCATTTGTCTTATTGTTCAAGCATCTATGGTCCAGGACCGGCATTGGTAGCACAACGTTGGGATGAAGATTGTATTGCAGAGAGCCCGTTTTGCCTCTAGAGTTATTTCCTTGTAGAACAATAGTGGTGGTAGCTGTCCAATGATTTGACAAGCTTTCATGCATCTTGAGTCTATCTCTGCTGTTTGAGAATGAAACAAATCCATTGTAATAAAACTGAGAATTGTTGAAGCAGTCTGCCAACTACCTACCATCACCCTCCCCAGGAACGATGTGGCTGGGATCTTCCGTGCCGCCGCTAACAAACTTGACGTCAGTGCCAGCATCTAAAGATGAAACATCACAACAGAATGACATGGGTGTCTCATCTATCCAGGACAACTATTTCATATTATAAGCAAATTAACATATCTATCTATCTATCTATTGTCCTTTTGAGCCGAAGACAGCACATAGGGCAGAACCACAATCTTAAAACAGAAAACTTGCGTGCCAAAATGGCACATATTGCAGAGATCACTGCTCTAAAATATATGGCGCTGTTTCCATAACAATACTTTTTACAATGACAGCTTGTCAAGCCATCGATCAACCTCCTTAGTCGCCTCTTACGACATGCCTGGAAGGTCACAGTATCACTATTCTTTACTTCCCTCATAATGAGGCCCCGGTAACACACAGGAAATTAACATATACTTTCAGAAAATTAATGCATGCTTTCAGTAAATTAACATAGGGCCTATACTTTCAGTAAATTAATATAGGGCCTATACTTTCAGTAAATTAATATAGGGCCTATACTTTCAGTAAATTAGCATAGGGTCTATACTTTCAGTAAATTAATATAGGACCTATACTTTCAGTAAATTAATATAGGGCCTATACTTTCAGTAAATTAACATAGGGTCTATACTTTCAGTAAATTAACATAGGGTCTATACTTTCAGTAAATTAACATAGGGTCTATACTTTCAGTAAATTAACATAGGGTCTATACTTTCAGTAAATTAACATAGAGCCTATACTTTCAGTAAATTAACATAGGGTCTATACTTTCAGTAAATTAACATAGGGTCTATACTTTCAGTAAATTAACATAGGGTCTATACTTTCAGTAAATTAACATAGGGTCTATACTTTCAGTAAATTAACATAGAGCCTATACTTTCAGTAAATGAACATAGAGCCTATACTTTCAGTAAATTAATATAGGGTCTATACTTTCAGTAAATGAACATAGAGCCTATACTTTCAGTAAATGAACATAGAGCCTATACTTTCAGCAAATGAACATAGAGCCTATACTTTCAGTAAATGAACATAGAGCCTATACTTTCAGTAAATGAACATAGAGCCTATACTTTCAGTAAATGAACATAGAGCCTATACTTTCAGTAAATGAACATAGAGCCTATACTTTCAGTAAATGAACATAGAGCCTATACTTTCAGTAAATGAACATAGAGCCTATACTTTCAGTAAATGAACATAGAGCCTATACTTTCAGTAAATGAACATAGAGCCTATACTTTCAGTAAATGAACATAGAGCCTATACTTTCAGTAAATGAACATAGAGCCTATACTTTCAGTAAATGAACATAGAGCCTATACTTTCAGTAAATGAACTCTGAGATTCCACAAAATAAGAACAATTCTGATATAAAAGGAAAAGAAAGAAGTCAGTCACAGCAAACAGGAAGACCATGTTTATGTACAAATTATGGAGGTCACTGCAGCACATCATCAGAGACTCAAAGCTGACTGCTTACGTCAGAGTCAGTGACAACAGCAGCTGTTTATGATTCTACTTCACATCTTTTGCTCTTCTGTTGGCCTCTCCTGCTGTTATGTTTCCTAGTGTTTCTAATATTCCATCAATCCATCTTTTGCTCTTCTGTTGGCCTCTCCTGCTGTTATGTTTCCTAGTGTTTCTAATATTCCATCAACTCATCTTTTGTTCTTCTGTTGACCTCTCCTGCTGTTATGTTTCCTAGTGTTTCTAATATTCCATCAATCCATCTTTTACTCTTCTGTTGGCCTCTTCTGCTGTTATGTTTCCTAGTGTTTCTAATATTCCATCAATCCATCTTTTGCTCTTCTGTTGGCCTCTCCTGCTGTTATGTTCCCTAGTGTTTCTAATATTCCATCAATCCATCTTTTACTCTTATGTTGGTCTCTCCTGCTGTTATGTTTCCTAGTGTTTCTAATACCATCAATCCATCTGTTGCTCTTCTGTTGGCCTCTCCTGCTGTTATGTTTCCTAGTGTTTCTAATATTCCATCAATCCATCTTTTGCTCTTCTGTTGACCTCTCCTGCTGTTATGTTTCCTAGTGTTTCTAATATTCCATCAATCCATCTTTTACTCTTCTGTTGACCTCTCCTGCTGTTATGTTTCCTAGTGTTTCTAATATTCCATCAATCCATCTTTTACTCTTCTGTTGACCTCTCCTGCTGTTATGTTTCCTAGTGTTTCTAATATTCCATCAATCCATCTTTTGCTCTTCTGTTGGCCTCTCCTGCTGTTATGTTTCCTAGTGTTTCTAATATTCCATCAATCCATCTTTTACTCTTCTGTTGGCCTCTTCTGCTGTTATGTTTCCTAGTGTTTCTAATATTCCATCAATCCATCTTTTGCTCTTCTGTTGGCCTCTCCTGCTGTTATGTTTCCTAGTGTTTCTAATATTCCATCAATCCATCTTTTGCTCTTCTGTTGGCCTCTCCTGCTGTTATGTTTCCTAGTGTTTCTAATATTCCATCAATACATCTTTTGCTCTTCTGTTGGCCTCTCCTGCTGTTATGTTTCCTAGTGTTTCTAATATTCCATCAATCCATCTTTTGCTCTTCTGTTGACCTCTCCTGCTGTTATGTTTCCTAGTGTTTCTAATATTCCATCAATCCATCTTTTGCTCTTCTGTTGGCCTCTCCTGCTGTTATGTTTCCTAGTGTTTCTAATATTCCATCAATCCATCTTTTACTCTTCTGTTGGCCTCTCCTACTGTTATGTTTCCTAGTGTTTCTAATATTCCATCAATCCATCTTTTGCTCTTCTGTTGGCCTCTCCTGCTGTTATGTTTCCTAGTGTTTCTAATATTCCATCAATCCATCTTTTGCTCTTCTGTTGGCCTCTCCTGCTGTTATGTTTCCTAGTGTTTCTAATATTCCATCAATACATCTTTTGCTCCTCTGTTGGCCTCTCCTACTGTTATGTTTCCTAGTGTTTCTAATATTCCATCAATCCATCTTTTTCATGGTCGACCTTGAGTCTGATGTTCTCATAGTGTTTATTAAAGGCTTGTTGTATAAAGGCTCCACTTTTCTTATCATGCTCATTGAATCACTCAGTATACAGGCATGGGTGTAGTCCTGTGACTCTAATGACTCGCTGAATGAAAGTACTTACCATCAATCTCTACAGGTGTGGGTGTAGTCTTGAAACTCTAATGACTCTCTGAATGAACTACTTACCATCAATCTCTACAGGTGTGGGTGTAGTCTTGTGACTCTAATGACTCGCTAAATGAAAGTACTTACCATCAATCTCTACAGGCATGGGTGTAGTCTTGTGACTCTAATGACTCTCTGAATGAAAGTACTTACCATCAATCTCTATAGGCGTGGGTGTAGTCTTGTGACTCTAATGACTCTCTGAATGAAAGTACTTACCATCAATCTCTACAGGCGTGGGTGTAGTCTTGAAACTCTAATGACTCTCTGAATGAAGTACTTACCATCAATCTCTACAGGCATGGGTGTAGTCTTGTGACTCTAATGACTCTCTGAATGAAGTACTTACCATCAATCTCTACAGGCGTGGGTGTAGTCTTGTGACTCTAATGACTCTCTGAATGAAAGTACTTACCATCAATCTCTACAGGCATGGGTGTAGTCTTGTGACTCTAATGACTCTCTGAATGAAAGTACTTACCATCAATCTCTACAGGCGTGGGTGTAGTCTTGTGACTCTAATGACTCTCTGAATGAAAGTACTTACCATCAATCTCTACAGGCGTGGGTGTAGTCTTGTGACTCTAATGACTCGCTGAATGAAAGTACTTACCATCAATCTCTACAGGCGTGGGTGTAGTCTTGTGACTCTAATGACTCTCTGAATGAAAGTACTTACCATCAATCTCTACAGGCGTGGGTGTAGTCTTGTGACTCTAATGACTCTCTGAATAAAAGTACTTACCATCAATCTCTACAGGCATGGGTGTAGTCTTGTGACTCTAATGACTCTCTGAATGAAAGTACTTACCATCAATCTCTACAGGCGTCACTAAGATAGGTTGATGGGTAAGATCTGGTGTGCCACTGTTGTCCTTTACATCATCGTCATCTTGAGAAAACATGATAAATTGAAGGACATGCAGCATTCAGCCAGGCAGGAAACTAATGTTCATATTATCAGACTATTCATCCATTCAGGCAGGAAACTAATGTGCATATTATCAGACTATTCATCCAACCAGACAGTTAACTAATGTGCATATTATCAGACTATTCATCCAACCAGACAGTTAACTAATGTGCATATTATCAGACTATTCATCCAACCAGACAGTTAACTAATGTACATATTATCAGACTATTCATCCAACCAGACAGGAAACTAATGTACATATCAGACTATTCATCCAACCAGACAGGAAACTAATATGCATGTTATCAGACTATTCATCCATCCAAGCAGAAAAATAATGTGCATATTATCAGACTATTTGTCCAACCAGACAGGAAACTAATGTGCACATTATCAGACTATTTGTCCAACCAGACAGGAAACTAATGTGCATATTATCAGACTATTTGTCCAACCAGACAGGAAACTAATGTGCACATTATCAGACTATTTGTCCAATCAGACAGGAAACTAATGTGCACATTATCAGACTATTCATCCAACCAGACAGGAAACTAATGTGCATATTATCAGACTATTTGTCCAACCAGACAGGAAACTAATGTACATATCAGACTATTCATCCAACCAGACAGGAAACTAATGTTCATATTATCAGACTATTTGTCCAACCAGACAGGAAACTAATGTACATATCAGACTATTCATCCAACCAGACAGGAAACTAATGTACATATTATCAGACTATTCATCCATCCAAGCAGAAAAATAATGTGCACATTATCAGACTATTTGTCCAACCAGACAGGAAACTAATGTGCATATTATCAGACTATTTGTCCAACCAGACAGGAAACTAATGTACATATCAGACTATTCATCCAACCAGACAGGAAACTAATGTTCATATTATCAGACTATTTGTCCAACCAGACAGGAAACTAATGTACATATCAGACTATTCATCCAACCAGACAGGAAACTAATGTACATATTATCAGACTATTCATCCATCCAAGCAGAAAAATAATGTGCACATTATCAGACTATTTGTCCAACCAGACAGGAAACTAATGTGCACATTATCAGACTATTCATCCAACCAGACAGGAAACTAATGTATATATTATCAGACTATTTGTCCAACCAGACAGGAAACTAATGTATATATTATCAGACTATTTGTTCAACCTCAGACTATTTGTTCAACCAGACAAGAAACTAATGTTCATATTATCAGACTATTCATCCAACCAGATAGGAAACTAATGTACATATTATCAGACTATTTGTTCAACCAGACAGGAAACTAATGTTCATATTATCAGACTATTCATCCAACCAGATAGGAAACTAATGTACATATTATCAGACTATTCATCCAACCAGACAGGAAACTAATGTACATATCAGACAATTCATCCAACCAGACAGGAAACTAATGTGCACATTATCAGACTATTTGTCCAACCAGACAGGAAACTAATGTGCACATTATCAGGCTATTTGTTCAACCAGACAGGAAACTAATGTTCATATTATCAGACTATTTGTTCAACCAGACAGGAAACTAATGTGCACATTATCAGACTATTTGTTCAACCAGACAGGAAACTAATGTTCATATTATCAGACTATTCATCCAACCAGATAGGAAACTAATGTACATATTATCATACTATTTGTCCAACCAGACAGGAAACTAATGTACATATCAGACAATTCATCCAACCAGACAGGAAACTAATGTGCACATTATTAGACTATTCATCCAACCAGATAGGAAACTAATGTACATATTATCAGACTATTTGTTCAACCAGACAGGAAACTAATGTGCACATTATCAGACTATTTGTTCAACCAGACAGGAAACTAATGTGCACATTATCAGACTATTTGTTCAACCAGACAGGAAACTAATGTGCACATTATCAGACTATTTGTCCAACCAGACAGGAAACTAATGTGCATATTATCAGACTATTTGTTCAACCAGACAGGAAACTAATGTTCATATTATCAGACTATTCATCCAACCAGGCAGGAAACTAATGTTCATATTATCAGACTATTCATCCAACCAGATAGGAAACTAATGTACATATTATCAGACTATTCATCCAACCAGACAGGAAACTAATGTACATATTATCAGACTATTTGTCCAACCAGACAGGAAACTAATGTACATATCAGACTATTCATCCAACCAGACAGGAAACTAATGTACATATTATTAGACTGTTCAACCAGGCAGGAAACTGATGTGCCTATTATCAGACTATTTGTTCAACCAGGCAGGAAACTAATTTACATATTATCAGACTATTTGTTCAACCAGGCAGGAAACTAATGTACATATTATTTCATAGCAAAAAGACAAATTGCTCATTTTGTGAATCAATAAAAATGCATGCACACACACATAATGGAAATTGTTTGAGATTGTAAGAGAAAAGCTACATCTCACCTCAACATCTAAAGGCTAATGAGGAAATAAGAAAGAAATACAAGAAAGAAAGAAAAAAAAGAAAGAAAGAAAGAAAGAGAGAAAGAAAGAAAGAAAGAAAGAAAGAAAGAAAGAAAGAAAGAAAGAAAGAGAGAGAGAAAGAAAGAAAGAAAGAAAGAAAGAAAGAAAGAGAGAGAGAGAGAAAGAAAGAAAGAAAGAAAGAAAAAGAAAGAAAGAAAGAAAGAAGAAAGAGAGAGAGAAAGAAAGAAAGAAAGAGAGAGAGAGAGAGAGAAAGAAAGAAAGAAAGAAAAAGAAAGAAAGAAAGAAAGAAAGAAAGAAAGAAAGAAAGAAAGAAAGAAAGAAAGAAAGAAAGAAAGAAAGAAAGAAAGAAAGAAAGAAAGAAGAAAAAAAGAAATGAAACGATGAGCAAAACCACAGTAACAAATCAGCATGTTGAAGACAGTAGGCAAGAAGCTAAGAGGAGCATGACAGCAATCCATGTCACACAAATGGAAGCTTATATTTGCAAACTGGTATGGCTTCTCATTCTGTGATGGACACTCAGGCAGATGCAGAGCAAGTCCTGCAGTCTATGACCCAACTACATTGTCGACATCAACAAAATACTTCAGGCAAATCAAAGAAGAAGAGGAAGAAAAGAAATGGAAATTCTCATTTTAAGATATAAGGAGAACCCACATAGCTAACCTGTGGAGTCACTGCTGGGTCTCGTCGGCTCATCCGAGTTTTTCTTTCCTTTGTTTCTGGAGATGGAGTGAAGAAACATATAGATTCAATCACAACATATTGGAACATCTGTAGTGAAGAAACATTTAGATTCAGTCACAACATATTGGGACATCTGAAGTGAAGAAACATAGATTCAGTCACAACATATTGGAACATCTGTAGTGAAGAAACATAGATTCAATCACAACATATTGGAACATCTGAAGTGAGGAAACATAGATTCAATCACAACATATTGGAACATCTGAAGTGAGGAAACATAGATTCAATCACAACATATTGGAACATCTGAAGTGAGGAAACATAGATTCAGTCACAACATATTGGAACATCTGAAGTGAAGAAATATAGATTCAATCACAACATATTGGAACATCTGAAGTGAAGAAACATATAGATTCAGTCACAACATATTGGGACATCTGACATGAAGAAACATATAGATTCAGTCACAATATATTGGGACATCTGAAGTGAAGAAACATATAGATTCAATCACAACATATTGGAACATCTGAAGTGAAAGAAACATATAGATTCAGTCACAACATATTGGAACATCTGAAGTGAAGAAACATATAGATTAAGTCACAACATATTGGAACATCTGAAGTGAAGAAACATATAGATTCAGTCACAACATATTGGAACATCTGAAATGAAGAAACATATAGATTCAGTCACAACATATTGGAACATCTGAAGTGAAGAAACATATAGATTCAATCATAACATATTGGAACATCTGAAGTGAGGAAACATATAGATTCAATCACAACATATTGGAACATCTGAAGTGAAGAAACATATAGATTCAATAACAACATATTGGAACATCTGAAGTGAAGAAACATATAGATTAAGTCACAACATATTGGAACATCTGAAGTGAAGAAACATATAGATTCAGTCACAACATATTGGAACATCTGAAGTGAAGAAACATATAGATTCAGTCACAACATATTGGAACATATGAAGTGAAGAAACATATAGATTCAATCACAACATATTGGAACATCTTTAGTGAAGAAACATATAGATTCAGTCACAACATATTGGAACATCTGAAGTGAAGAAATATATAGATTCAATCACAACATATTGGAACATCTGTAGTGAAGAAACATATAGATTCAGTCACAACATATTGGAACATCTATAGTGAAGAAATATATAGATTCAGTCACAACATATTGGAACATCTGAAGTGAAGAAACATATAGATTCATTCACAACATATTGGAACATCTGTAGTGAGGAAACATATAGATTCAATCACTACATATTGGAACATCTGAAGTGAAGAAACATATAGATTCAATCACAACATATTGGAACATCCGTAGAATAAAACAACAAATTCACTTTCAGATGCCACTAAATTAAAACATTTGACAGCCCATGCAGGGGGAGTGCTTTCTTCTTATGGTATCAACATATCACACTCATTTATCTCATGTGATATAATTACATGCCAAAAGCAGGATGTTTCAACTTGTGACAAGACAACTAAATATTTTGACTCTAAAAGGTTCTCAACTGGGACAAACATAAAACAGAAGAGAAATAGGGACAAGAGGAATTTCTTTAGACACATAAAGAGATACGAGGAGACACATAAAGAGACACATAAAGAGACACAAGGAGACACAAGGAGACGCATAAAGAGATATGAGGAGACACATAAAGAGACACAAAGAGACACAAAGAGACACAAGGAGACACATAAAGAGACACAAGGAGACACATAAAGAGATACGAGGAGACACATAAAGAAACACAAAGAGACACATAAAGAGACACAAGGAGACATAAAGAGATACGAGGAGACATAAGGAGACACAAAGAGACACATAAAGAGACACATGGAGACACAAGGAGTCACATAAAGAGACATTTGGAGACACATAAAGAGACACAAGGAGACACTTAAAGAGACACGTGGGGACACATAAAGAGACATGCGGAGACACACAAAGAGACACACAGAGACACATAAAGAGACACATGGAAACACATAAAGAGACATGCAAAGACACATAAAGAGACATGCAGAGACACATTAAGAGACATGTGGAGACACATACACGCAGAGACACATAACGAGACACATAAAGAGACATGAGGAGACACATAAGAGACACAAGGAGACACATAAAGAGACACATGGAGAGACACTTAAAGAGACACACAAAGAGACACATAAACAGACATGTGGAGACACATAAAGAGACATGAGGAGACACATAAAGAGACACAAGGAGACACATAAAGACACACATAAAGAGACACATGAAGAGACACATATAAAGAGACACATAAAGAGACACATGGAGACACATAAAGAGACACAAGGAGACACAAGGAGACACAAGGAGACACATAAAGAGACACAAAGAGACATGAGGAGACACATAAAGAGACACAAAGAGACACCTAAACAGACACACAAAAAGACACACAAAGAGACACATAAAGAGACACAAAGAGACACACAAAGAGACACAAAGAGACACATAAACAGACACACAAAAAGACACACAAAGAGACACACAAAGAGACACACAAAGAGACACACAAAGAGACACATAAAAATACACATGGAGACATGATCATACTGAAAGTCATCTTGGAGGGAAATTACAGGGTCAAAGAGATAGTGGCAGACAAAGTGGACTGACGACATCAAGAGATAGACAGGAGAGCCTGTGATAGTGTGTACAACAAGATAAGAGACAGGAGAGCCTGTGATAGTGTGTACCAACAAGATAAGAGACAGGAGAGCCTGTGATAGTGTGTACCAACAAGATAAGAGACAGGAGAGCCTGTGATAACGTGTACCAACAAGATAAGAGACAGGAGAGCCTGTGATAGTGTGTACCAACAAGATAAGAGACAGGAGAGCCTGTGACAGTGTGTACCAACAAGATAAGAGACAGGAGAGCCTGTGATAGTGTGTACCAACAAGATAAGAGACAGGAGAGCCTGTGATAGTGTGTACCAACAAGATAAGAGACAGGAGAGCCTGTGACAGTGTGTACCAACAAGATAAGAGACAGGAGAGCCTGTGATAGTGTGTACCAACAAGATAAGAGACAGGAGAGCCTGTGATAGTGTGTACCAACAAGATAAGAGACAGGAGAGCCTGTGACAGTGTGTACCAACAAGATAAGAGACAGGAGAGCCTGTGATAGTGTGTACCAACAAGATAAGAGACAGGAGAACCTGTGATAGTGTGTACCAACAAGATAAGAGACAGGAGAGCCTGTGATAGTGTGTACCAACAAGATAAGAGACAGGAGAACCTGTGATAGTGTGTACCAACAAGATAAGAGACAGGAGAACCTGTGATAGTGTGTACCAACAAGATAAGAGACAGGAGAACCTGTGATAGTGTGTACCAACAAGATAAGAGACAGGAGAGCCTGTGATAGTGTGTACCAACAAGATAAGAGACAGGAGAACCTGTGATAGTGTGTACCAACAAGATAAGAGACAGGAGAACCTGTGATAGTGTGTACCAACAAGATAAGAGACAGGAGAACCTGTGATAGTGTGTACCAACAAGATAAGAGACAGGAGAGCCTGTGATAGTGTGTACCAACAAGATAAGAGACAGGAGAACCTGTGATAGTGTGTACCAACAAGATAAGAGACAGGAGAGCCTGTGATAGTGTGTACCAACAAGATAAGAGACAGGAGAGCCTGTGATAGTGTGTACCAACAAGATAAGAGACAGGAGAGCCTGTGATAGTGTGTACCAACAAGATAAGAGACAGGAGAACCTGTGATAGTGTGTACCAACAAGATAAGAGACAGGAGAGCCTGTGACAGTGTGTACCAACAAGATAAGAGACAGGAGAGCCTGTGACAGTGTGTACCAACAAGATAAGAGACAGGAGAGCCTGTGATAGTGTGTACCAACAAGATAAGAGACAGGAGAGCCTGTGATAGTGTGTACAAACAAGATAAGAGACAGGAGAGCCTGTGATAGTGTGTACCAACAAGATAAGAGACAGGAGAGCCTGTGACAGTGTGTACCAACAAGATAAGAGACAGGAGAACCTGTGATAGTGTGTACCAACAAGATAAGAGACAGGAGAACATGTGATAGTGTGTACCAACAAGATAAGAGACAGGAGAGCCTGTGACAGTGTGTACCAACAAGATAAGAGACAGGAGAGCCTGTGATAGTGTGTACCAACAATATAAGAGACAGGAGAACCTGTGATAGTGTGTACCAACAAGATAAGAGACAGGAGAACCTGTGATAGTGTGTACCAACAAGATAAGAGACAGGAGAACCTGTGATAGTGTGTACCAACAAGATAAGAGGCAGGAGAACCTGTGATAGTGTGTACCAACAAGATAAGAGGCAGGAGAACCTGTGATAGTGTGTACCAACAATATAAGAGACAGGAGAACCTGTGATAGTGTGTACCAACAAGATAAGAGGCAGGAGAACCTGTGATAGTGTGTACCAACAATATAAGAGACAGGAGAACCTGTGATAGTGTGTACCAACAAGATAAGAGGCAGGAGAACCTGTGATAGTGTGTACCAACAATATAAGAGACAGGAGAGCCTGTGATAGTGTGTACCAACAAGATAAGAGACAGGAGAACCTGTGATAGTGTGTACCAACAATATAAGAGACAGGAGAACCTGTGATAGTGTGTACCAACAAGATAAGAGACAGGAGAGCCTGTGATAGTGTGTACCAACAATATAAGAGACAGGAGAACCTGTGATAGTGTGTACCAACAAGATAAGAGACAGGAGAACCTGTGATAGTGTGTACCAACAAGATAAGAGACAGGAGAACCTGTGATAGTGTGTACCAACAAGATAAGAGACAGGAGAACCTGTGATAGTGTGTACCAACAAGATAAGAGACAGGAGAACCTGTGATAGTGTGTACCAACAAGATAAGAGACAGGAGAACCTGTGATAGTGTGTACCAACAAGATAAGAGACAGGAGAGCCTGTGATAGTGTGTACCAACAAGATAAGAGACAGGAGAACCTGTGATAGTGTGTACCAAGAAGATAAGAGACAGGAGAACCTGTGATAGTGTGTACCAACAAGATAAGAGACAGGAGAACCTGTGATAGTGTGTACCAAGAAGATAAGAGACAGGAGAGCCTGTGATAGTGTGTACCAAGAAGATAAGAGACAGGAGAACCTGTGATAGTGTGTACCAACAAGATAAGAGACAGGAGAACCTGTGATAGTGTGTACCAACAAGATAAGAGACAGGAGAGCCTGTGATAGTGTGTACCAACAAGATAAGAGACAGGAGAGCCTGTGATAGTGTGTACCAACAAGATAAGAGACAGGAGAACCTGTGATAGTGTGTACCAACAAGATAAGAGACAGGAGAACCTGTGATAGTGTGTACCAACAAGATAAGAGACAGGAGAGCCTGTGATAGTGTGTACCAACAAGATAAGAGACAGGAGAGCCTGTGATAGTGTGTACCAACAAGATAAGAGACAGGAGAGCCTGTTATAGTGTGTACCCAAAGATAAGAGACAGGAGAGCCTGTTATAGTGTGTACCAACAAGATAAGAGACAGGAGAGCCTGTGATAGTGTGTACCAACAAGATAAGAGACAGGAGAGCCTGTGATAGTGTGTACCAACAAGATAAGAGACAGGAGAGCCTGTGATAGTGTGTACCAACAAGATAAGAGACAGGAGAACCTGTGATAGTGTGTACCAACAAGATAAGAGACAGGAGAGCCTGTGATAGTGTGTACCAACAAGATAAGAGACAGGAGAGCCTGTGATAGTGTGTACCAACAAGATAAGAGACAGGAGAGCCTGTGATAGTGTGTACCAAGAAGATAAGAGACAGGAGAGCCTGTGATAGTGTGTACCAAGAAGATAAGAGACAGGAGAACCTGTGATAGTGTGTACCAACAAGATAAGAGACAGGAGAACCTGTGATAGTGTGTACCAACAAGATAAGAGACAGGAGAGCCTGTGATAGTGTGTACCAACAAGATAAGAGACAGGAGAGCCTGTGATAGTGTGTACCAACAAGATAAGAGACAGGAGAACCTGTGATAGTGTGTACCAACAAGATAAGAGACAGGAGAGCCTGTGATAGTGTGTACCAACAAGATAAGAGACAAGAGAGCATGTGATAGTGTGTACCAACAAGATAAGAGACAGGAGAGCCTGTGATAGTGTGTACCAACAAGATAAGAGACAGGAGAGCCTGTTATAGTGTGTACCCAAAGATAAGAGACAGGAGAGCCTGTGATAGTGTGTACCAACAAGATAAGAGACAGGAGAACCTGTGATAGTGTGTACCAACAAGATAAGAGACAGGAGAGCCTGTGATAGTGTGTACCAACAAGATAAGAGACAGGAGAACCTGTGATAGTGTGTACCAACAAGATAAGAGACAGGAGAACCTGTGATAGTGTGTACCAACAAGATAAGAGACAGGAGAACCTGTGACAGTGTGTACCAACAAGATAAGAGACAGGAGAACCTGTGATAACGTGTACCAACAAGATAAGAGACAGGAGAACCTGTGATAGTGTGTACCAACAAGATAAGAGACAGGAGAACCTGTGATAGTGTGTACCAACAAGATAAGAGACAGGAGAGCCTGTGATAGTGTGTACCAACAAGATAAGAGACAGGAGAACCTGTGATAGTGTGTACCAACAAGATAAGAGACAGGAGAGCCTGTGATAGTGTGTACCAACAAGATAAGAGACAAGAGAGCATGTGATAGTGTGTACCAACAAGATAAGAGACAGGAGAGCCTGTGATAGTGTGTACCAACAAGATAAGAGACAGGAGAGCCTGTGATAGTGTGTACCAACAAGATAAGAGACAGGAGAGCCTGTGATAGTGTGTACCAACAAGATAAGAGACAGGAGAACCTGTGATAGTGTGTACCAACAAGATAAGAGACAGGAGAGCCTGTGATAGTGTGTACCAACAAGATAAGAGACAGGAGAACCTGTGATAGTGTGTACCAACAAGATAAGAGACAGGAGAACCTGTGATAGTGTGTACCAACAAGATAAGAGACAGGAGAACCTGTGATAGTGTGTACCAACAAGATAAGAGACAGGAGAACCTGTGATAACGTGTACCAACAAGATAAGAGACAGGAGAACCTATGATAGTGTGTACCAACAAGATAAGAGACAGGAGAACCTGTGATAGTGTGTACCAACAAGATAAGAGACAGGAGAGCCTGTGATAGTGTGTACCAACAAGATAAGAGACAGGAGAACCTGTGATAACGTGTACCAACAAGATAAGAGACAGGAGAACCTGTGATAGTGTGTACCAACAAGATAAGAGACAGGAGAACCTGTGATAGTGTGTACCAACAAGATAAGAGACAGGAGAGCCTGTGATAGTGTGTACCAACAAGATAAGAGACAGGAGAACCTGTGATAACGTGTACCAACAAGATAAGAGACAGGAGAACCTGTGATAGTGTGTACCAACAAGATAAGAGAAGGAATCCCTGGTAGTTAAATCCCTGGAAGTTAATCTTCAGTGCGGAGATGAAATAAAATGATGATAATTCATCCCACAAAGAACAAAATGATGATAGTGCATCCCATGACAGATGGAACAAAATGATGATAATATGTCCCCATAGAGATAGATCAAAATGATAATATGTCGCACATAGAGATAGATCAAAATGATAATATGTCCCACATAGAGATAGATCAAAATGATAATATGTCCCACATAGAGATAGAACAAAATGATGATAATATGTCCCACATAGAGATAGATCAAAATGATAATATGTCGCACATAGAGATAGATCAAAATGATAATATGTCCCACATAGAGATAGAACAAAATGATGATAATATGTCCCACATAGAGATAGATCAAAATGATAATATGTCCCACATAGAGATAGATCAAAATGATAATATGTCCCACATAGAGATAGATCAAAATGATAATATGTCCCACATAGAGATAGATCAAAATGATAATATGTCGCACATAGAGATAGATCAAAATGATGATAATATGTCCCACATAGAGATAGATCAAAATGATGATAATATGTCCCACAGAGAGATAGATCAAAATGATGATAATATGTCCCACATAGAGATAGATCAAAATGATTATAATATGTCCCACATAGAGATAGATCAAAATGATGATAATATGTCCCACATAGAGATAGATCAAAATGATGATAATATGTCCCACAGAGAGATAGATCAAAATGATGATAATATGTCCCACATAGAGATAGATCAAAATGATGATAATATGTCCCACAGAGAGACCAAAATGATGATAATATGTCGCACATAGAGATAGATCAAAATGATGATAATATGTCCCACATAGAGATAGATCAAAATGATGATAATATGTCCCACAGAGAGATAGATCAAAATGATGATAATATGTCCCACATAGAGATAGATCAAAATGATTATAATATGTCCCACATAGAGATAGATCAAAATGATGATAATATGTCCCACATAGAGATAGATCAAAATGATTATAATATGTCCCACAGAGAGATAGATCAAAATGATGATAATATGTCCCACATAGAGATAGATCAAAATGATGATAATATGTCCCACATAGAGATAGATCAAAATGATGATAATATGTCGCACATAGAGATAGATCAAAATGATGATAATATGTCCCACATAGAGATAGATCAAAATGATGATAATATGTCCCACAGAGAGATAGATCAAAATGATGATAATATGTCCCACATAGAGATAGATCAAAATGATGATAATATGTCCCACAGAGAGATAGATCAAAATGATGATAACGCATCCCACAAAAAGACAGAACAAAATGATGATAACGCATCCCACAAAAACTGACAATTAGATAGAGCAAAACAATCCTACCACCTCCCAAACAAATGGCTACACACAAATGACTCAGGGTCCCACTCGCTAGTGAACCTTGAATTTCAGGCGAGCAGTTTGGCCAAAATCCATTTGAAATGACAAGGTTGATATTCAGCCTTTTTCAGGCTGTCATTTTGAACAGACTTTGCTGCGGTGCCCACCTGAAATTGTGGGTTCCCCAGTGAGTGGGTCAACCTGCTTGATGTCCACGACACAGTTCTGATGAGGGCATTCTCCTCAACCGATAACACAAGAAGGCACAGGAGAGACCAGCTTACTTGAATACAAAACTTTTGATCTTCAGCCAATGACTTTCTTTCCCTCCAGACACCTTCTGTTCAGCCGCTGCAACAAAGAGATGAAATGATTTGTTCTTTGTAGAGTTTATAAATACTTTGATTACAAAACTTTGATTATTATTAATACTTTTAAAACAATGATTGTGTTCAATCTCTCATTCTGTCTCACTTTCACAATCTCTTGTTCATTATCTCTCTATCATACTTTCACTCAAACATTCTCTTTCAATCATTCCTCTATATCTCACACTATTTTAATACAACAACTTTCTTCCATGCTGTCATCTCTTAATCACCTTCTCTCTCTCTCAGCGATACACCAAGCACTTATTCTCTCATCTTTCTCTCTTTATAATTCATTTTATTCCTTTTTCCTTCGTTCACCTAATTTCTTAAATCTTCCTTTTTCCAGCTCATTTTCTCTCTCTCTCCTTCTCTCCCTCCTGTGTGGCCAGGGCAGTAGACCCACACATTTTCTGGAAGTTTTCAAAACAACCTGCCCTCTAGTGACTGCATCACCCGATCTGGACTCAACAAAATCAATCTGAGAATTTGATGCAAACCCTGTCTCCTCATTTGGCAGGAATTGCCTCCATTCTCATGTTGGAGTAGACTAATACAAACCTCTATTCTCATGTTGGAGTAGACTAATACAAACCACCATTCTCATGTTGGAGTAGACTAATACAAACCACCATTCTCATGTTGGAGTAGACTAATACAAATCACCATTCTCATGTTGGAGTAGACTAATACAAACCACCATTCTCATGTTGGAGTAGACTAATACAAACCACCATTCTCATGTTGGAGTAGACTAATACAAACCACCATTCTCATGTTGGAGTAGACTAATACAAACCACCATTCTCATGTTGGAGTAGACTAATACAAACCTCCATTCTCATGTTGGAGTAGACTAATACAAACCTCCATTCTCATGTTGGAGTAGACTAATACAAATCACCATTCTCATGTTGGAGTAGACTAATACAAACCACCATTCTCATGTTGGAGTAGACTAATACAAACCACCATTCTCATGTTGGAGTAGACTAATACAAACCACCATTCTCATGTTGGAGTAGACTAATACAAACCTCCATTCTCATGTTGGAGTAGACTAATACAAACCTCCATTCTCATGTTGGAGTAGACTAATACAAACCACCATTCTCATGTTGGAGTAGACTAATACAAACCTCTATTCTCATGTTGGAGTAGACTAATACAAACCTCTATTCTCATGTTGGAGTAGACTAATACAAACCTCTATACTCATGTTGGAGTAGACTAATACAAACCACCATTCTCATGTTGGAGTAGACTAATACAAACCACCATTCTCATGTTGGAGTAGACTAATACAAACCACCATTCTCATGTTGGAGTAGACTAATACAAACCTCTATTCTCATGTTGGAGTAGACTAATACAAACCTCTATTCTCATGTTGGAGTAGACTAATACAAACCTCTATTCTCATGTTGGAGTAGACTAATACAAACCACCATTCTCATGTTGGAGTAGACTAATACAAACCACCATACTCATGTGGGAGTAGACTAATACAAACCTCTATTCTCATGTTGGAGTAGACTAATACAAACCCCCATACTCATGTTGGAGTAGACTAATACAAACCTCTATTCTCATGTTGGAGTAGACTAATACAAACCTCCATACTCATGTTGGAGTAAACTAATACAAACCTCTATTCTCATGTTGGAGTAGACTAATACAAACCACCATTCTCATGTTGGAGTAGACTAATACAAACCACCATTCTCATGTTGGAGTAGACTAATACAAACCTCTATTCTCATGTTGGAGTAGACTAATACAAACCTCCATTCTCATGTTGGAGTAGACTAATACAAACCTCTATACTCATGTGGGAGTAGACTAATACAAACCACCATTCTCATGTTGGAGTAGACTAATACAAACCTCCATTCTCATGTTGGAGTAGACTAATACAAACCTCCATTCTCATGTGGGAGTAGACTAATACAAACCTCTATACTCATGTGGGAGTAGACTAATACAAACCACCATTCTCATGTTGGAGTAGACTAATACAAACCCCTATTCTCATGTTGGAGTAGACTAATACAAACCACCATTCTCATGTTGGAGTAGACTAATACAAACCTCTATTCTCATGTTGGAGTAGACTAATACAAACCTCTATACTCATGTTGGAGTAGACTAATACAAACCTCTATTCTCATGTTGGAGTAGACTAATACAAACCTCTATTCTCATGTTGGAGTAGACTAATACAAACCTCTATTCTCATGTTGGAGTAGACTAATACAAACCTCTATTCTCATGTTGGAGTAGACTAATACAAACCTCTATTCTCATGTTGGAGTAGACTAATACAAACCTCTATTCTCATGTTGGAGTAGACTAATACAAACCTCCATTCTCATGTTGGAGTAGACTAATACAAACCTCCATTCTCATGTTGGAGTAGACTAATACAAACCTCTATTCTCATGTTGGAGTAGACTAATACAAACCTCTATTCTCATGTTGGAGTAGACTAATACAAACCTCCATTCTCATGTTGGAGTAGACTAATACAAACCTCTATACTCATGTTGGAGTAGACTAATACAAACCTCTATACTCATGTGGGAGTAGACTAATACAAACCTCTATACTCATGTGGGAGTAGACTAATACAAACCTCTATTCTCATGTTGGAGTAGACTAATACAAACCTCTATACTCATGTGGGAGTAGACTAATACAAACCTCTATTCTCATGTGGGAGTAGACTAATACAAACCTCTATACTCATGTGGGAGTAGACTAATACAAACCTCTATACTCATGTTGGAGTAGACTAATACAAACCTCTATACTCATGTGGGAGTAGACTAATACAAACCTCCATTCTCATGTTGGAGTAGACTAATACAAACCTCTATTCTCATGTTGGAGTAGACTAATACAAACCTCTATTCTCATGTTGGAGTAGACTAATACAAACCTCTATTCTCATGTTGGAGTAGACTAATACAAACCTCTATACTCATGTTGGAGTAGACTAATACAAACCTCTATTCTCATGTTGGAGTAGACTAATACAAACCTCTATACTCATGTTGGAGTAGACTAATACAAACCTCTATTCTCATGTTGGAGTAGACTAATACAAACCTCTATACTCATGTTGGAGTAGACTAATACAAACCTCTATACTCATGTTGGAGTAGACTAATACAAACCTCTATTCTCATGTTGGAGTAGACTAATACAAACCTCTATTCTCATGTTGGAGTAGACTAATACAAACCTCTATTCTCATGTTGGAGTAGACTAATACAAACCTCTATACTCATGGATGGAGAAGAACTAGGAGGATGGAGAAGAACTAGGAGAACTAGGATGATGGAGAAGAAATATGAGAACTAGGAGAATAGAGAGGGAGCTGCGATAGCTCATTGGTTAGTGTACTGGACTACAAAGGACAAGGGGTAGGGTTCGATCCCAACCGACGGCTTCAGGGTTCACCCAGCCTTAAATGAGTACCTGATTTTTTTTCTGGGAAAGAAGAACTAGAAGGATGGAGAAGAACTAGGAGGTTTGAGAAGAACTAGAAGGATGGAGAAGAACTAGAAGGATGGAGAAGAACTAGAAGGTTTGAGAAGAACTAGAAGGATGGAGAAGAACTAGGAGGTTTGAGAAGAACTAGAAGGATGGAGAAGAACTAGAAGGATGGAGAAGAACTAGAAGGTTTGAGAAGAACTAGAAGGATGGAGAAGAACTAGAAGGTTTGAGAAGAACTAGAAGGATGGAGAAGAACTAGAAGGTTTGAGAAGAACTAGAAGGATGGAGAAGAACTAGAAGGTTTGAGAAGAACTAGAAGGATGGAGAAGAACTAGGAGGTTTGAGAAGAACTAGAAGGATGGAGAAGAACTAGGAGGTTTGAGAAGAACTAGGAGGATGGAGAAGAACTAGGAGGTTTGAGAAGAACTAGAAGGATGGGAAGAACTAGGAGGTTTGAGAAGAACTAGAAGGATGGAGAAGAACTAGGAGGTTTGAGAAGAACTAGAAGGATGGAGAAGAACTAGGAGGTTTGAGAAGAACTAGAAGGATGGAGAAGAACTAGGAGGTTTGAGAAGAACTAGAAGGATGGAGAAGAACTAGGAGGTTTGAGAAGAACTAGAAGGATGGAGAAGAACTAGAAGGATGGAGAAGAACTAGAAGGATGGAGAAGAACTAGAAGGATGGAGAAGAACTAGGAGGTTTGAGAAGAACTAGAAGGATGGAGAAGAACTAGAAGGATGGAGAAGAACTAGAAGGATGGAGAAGAACTAGAAGGATGGAGAAGAACTAGAAGGATGGAGAAGAACTAGAAGGATGGAGAAGAACTAGAAGGATGGAGAAGAACTAGAAGGATGGAGAAGAACTAGAAGGATGGAGAAGAACTAGGAGGATGGAGAAGAACTAGAAGGATGGAGAAGAACTAGGAGGATGGAGAAGAACTAGGAGGATGGAGAAGAACTAGAAGGATGGAGAAGAACTAGAAGGATGGAGAAGAACTAGAAGGATGGAGAAGAACTACAAGGATGGAGAAGAACTAGAAGGATGGAGAAGAACTAGGAGGTTTGAGAAGAACTAGAAGGATGGGGAAGAACTAGGAGGTTTGAGAAGAACTAAGAGGATGGGGAAGAACTAGAAGGATGGGGAAGAACTAGGAGGTTTGAGAAGAACTAAGAGGATGGGGAAGAACTAGAAGGATGGGGAAGAACTAGGAGGTTTGAGAAGAACTAAGAGGATGGGGAAGAACTAGGAGGTTTGAGAAGAACTAGAAGGATGGAGAAGAACTAAAAGGATGGGGAAGAACTAGGAGGTTTGAGAAGAACTAAGAGGATGGGGAAGAACTAGAAGGATGGGGAAGAATTAGGAGGTTTGAGAAGAACTAGAAGGATGGGGAAGAACTAGGAGGTTTGAGAAGAACTAAGAGGATGGGGAAGAACTAGAAGGATGGGGAAGAACTAGGAGGTTTGAGAAGAACTAAGAGGATGGGGAAGAACTAGGAGGTTTGAGAAGAACTAAGAGGATGGGGAAGAACTAGAAGGATGGAAAAGAACTAGGAGGTTTGAGAAGAACTAAGAGGATGGGGAAGAACTAGGAGGTTTGAGAAGAACTAGAAGGATGGGGAAGAACTAGGAGGTTTGAGAAGAACTAGAAGGATGGGAAGAAATAGGAGGTTTGAGAAGAACTAAGAGGATGGGGAAGAACTAGGAGGTTTGAGAAGAACTAAGAGGATGGAGAAGAACTAGGAGGTTTGAGAAGAACTAAGAGGATGGAGAAGAACTAGGAGGTTTGAGAAGAACTAAGAGGATGGAGAAGAACTAGGAGGATGGAGAAGAAGTAGGAGGATGGAGAAGAACTAGGAGGATGGAGAAGAACTAAGAGGATGGGGAAGAACTAGGAGGTTTGAGAAGAACTAAGAGGATGGGGAAGAACTAGGAGGTTTGAGAAGAACTAAGAGGATGGGGAAGAACTAGGAGGTTTGAGAAGAACTAAGAGGATGGAGAAGAACTAGGAGGTTTGAGAAGAACTAAGAGGATGGAGAAGAACTAGGAGGATGGAGAAGAAGTAGGAGGATGGTGAAGAACTAGGAGGATGGAGAAGAACTAAGAGGATGGGGAAGAACTAGGAGGTTTGAGAAGAACTAAGAGGATGGGGAAGAACTAGGAGGTTTGAGAAGAACTAAGAGGATGGGGAAGAACTAGGAGGTTTGAGAAGAACTAAGAGGATGGAGAAGAACTAGGAGGTTTGAGAAGAAGTAGGAGGATGGAGAAGAACTAGGAGGATGGAGAAGAACTAGGAGGATGGAGAAGAAGTAGGAGGATGGAGAAGAACTAGGAGGATGGAGAAGAACTAAAAGGATGGGGAAGAACTAGGAGGTTTGAGAAGAACTAAGAGGATGGGGAAGAACTAGGAGGTTTGAGAAGAACTAAGAGGATGGAGAAGAACTAGGAGGTTTGAGAAGAACTAAGAGGATGGAGAAGAACTAGGAGGATGGAGAAGAAGTAGGAGGATGGAGAAGAACTAGGAGGATGGAGAAGAACTAGAAGGATGGGGAAGAACTAGGAGGTTTGAGAAGAACTAAGAGGATGGGGAAGAACTAGGAGGTTTGAGAAGAACTAAGAGGATGGGGAAGAACTAGGAGGTTTGAGAAGAACTAAGAGGATGGAGAAGAACTAGGAGGATGGAGAAGAAGTAGGAGGATGGAGAAGAACTAGGAGGATGGAGAAGAACTAGGAGGATGGAGAAGAAGTAGGAGGATGGAGAAGAACTAGGAGGATGGAGAAGAACTAAAAGGATGGGGAAGAACTAGGAGGTTTGAGAAGAACTAAGAGGATGGAGAAGAACTAGGAGGATGGAGAAGAAGTAGGAGGATGGAGAAGAACTAGGAGGATAGAGAAGAACTAAGAGGATGGAGAAGAACTAGGAGGATGGAGAAGAAGTAGGAGGATGGAGAAGAACTAGGAGGATGGAGAAGAAGTAGGAGGATGGAGAAGAACTAGGAGGATGGAGAAGAACTAGGAGGATGGAGAAGAAGTAGGAGGATGGAGAAGAACTAGGAGGATGGAGAAGAAGTAGGAGGATGGAGAAGAACTAGGAGGATGGAGAAGAAGTAGGAGGATGGAGAAGAAGTAGGAGGATGGAGAAGAACTAGGAGGATGGAGAAGAACTAGGAGGTTGGAGAAGAACTAGGAGGATGGAGAAGAACTAGGAGGATGGAGAAGAACTAGAAGGATGGAGAAGAAGTAGGAGGATGGAGAAGAAGTAGGAGGATGGAGAAGAACTAGGAGGATGGAGAAGAACTAGGAGGATGGAGAAGAAGTAGGAGGATGGAGAAGAACTAGGAGGATGGAGAAGAAGTAGGAGGATGGAGAAGAAGTAGGAGGATGGAGAAGAACTAGGAGGATGGGGAAGAACTAGAAGGATGGGGAAGAACTAGGAGGTTTGAGAAGAACTAAGAGGATGGGGAAGAACTAGGAGGTTTGTGAAGAACTAAGAGGATGGAGAAGAACTAGGAGGATGGAGAAGAAGTAGGAGGATGGAGAAGAACTAGGAGGATGGAGAAGAACTAAGAGGATGGAGAAGAACTAGGAGGATGGAGAAGAAGTAGGAGGATGGAGAAGAACTAGGAGGATGGAGAAGAAGCAGGAGGATGGAGAAGAACTAGGAGGATGGAGAAGAAGTAGGAGGATGGAGAAGAAGTAGGAGGATGGAGAAGAACTAGGAGGATGGAGAAGAAGTAGGAGGATAGAGAAGAACTAGGAGGATGGAGAAGAACTAGGAGGATGGAGAAGAACTAGGAGGATGGAGAAGAAGTAGGAGGATGGAGAAGAACTAGGAGGATGGAGAAGAAGTAGGAGGATGGAGAAGAACTAGGAGGATGGAGAAGAAGTAGGAGGATGGAGAAGAAGTAGGAGGATGGAGAAGAACTAGGAGGATGGAGAAGAACTAGGAGGTTGGAGAAGAACTAGGAGGATGGAGAATAACTAGGAGGATGGAGAAGAACTAGGAGGATGGAGAAGTAGTAGGAGGATGTAGAAGAACTAGGAGGATGGAGAAGAACTAGGAGGATGGAGAAGAAGTAGGAGGATGGAGAAGAAGTAGGAGGATGGAGAAGAACTAGGAGGATGGAGAAGAACTAGGAGGATGGAGAAGAACTAGGAGGATGGAGAAGAACTAGGAGGATGGAGAAGAACTAGGAGGATGGAGAAGAACTAGGAGGATGGAGAAGAACTAGGAGGTTGAAGAAGTAGGAGGATGGAGAAGAAGTAGGAGGATGGAGAAGAACTAGGAGGATGGAGAAGAACTAGGAGGTTGGAGAAGAACTAGGAGGATGGAGAAGAACTAGGAGGATGGAGAAGAACTAGGAGGTTGGAGAAGAACTAGGAGGATGGAGAAGAACTAGGAGGATGGAGAAGAAGTAGGAGGTTGGAGAAGAACTAGGAGGATGGAGAAGAAGTAGGAGGATGGAGAAGAACTAGAAGAACTAATAGGATGGAGAAGAACTAGAAGAACTAGGAGGATGGAGAAGAACTAGGAGGATGGAGAAGAACTAGAAGAACTAGGATGATGGAGAAGAAATAGGAGGATGGAGAAGAACTAGAAGAACTAGGAGGATGGAGAAGAACTAGGAGGATGGAGAAGAACTAGAAGAACTAGGATGATGGAGAAGAAATAGGAGGATGGAGAAGAACTAGAAGAACTAGGAGGATGGAGAAGAACTAGGAGGATGGAGAAGAACTAGAAGAACTAGGATGATGGAGAAGAAATAGGAGGATGGAGAAGAACTAGAAGAACTAGGATGATGGAGAAGAACTAGGAGGATGGAGAAGAACTAGAAGAACTAGGAGGATGGAGAAGAAGTAGGAGGATGGAGAAGAACTAGGAGGATGGAGAAGAACTAGGAGGATGGAGAAGAAGTAGGAGGATGGAGAAGAACTAGAAGAACTAGGATGATGGAGAAAAACTAGGAGGATGGAGAAGAAGTAGGAGGATGGAGAAGAACTAGGAGGATGGAGAAGAACTAGGAGGATGGAGAAGAAGTAGGAGGATGGAGAAGAACTAGGAGGATGGAGAAGAACTAGGAGGATGGAGAAGAACTAGAAGAACTAGGAGGATGGAGAAAAACTAGGAGGATGGAGAAGAAGTAGGAGGATGGAGAAGAACTAGAAGAACTAGTAGAATGGAGAAGAACTAGAAGAACTAGGAGGATGGAGAAGAACTAGAAACATGGAGAAGAAGTAGGAGGATGGAGAAGAACTAGAAGAACTAAGAGGATGGAGAAGAACTAGGAGGATAGAGAAGAAGTAGGAGGATGGAGAAGAACTAGAAGAACTAGTAGGATGGAGAAGAACTAGAAGAACTAGGAGGATGGAGAAGAACTAGGAGGATGGAGAAGAAGTAGGAGGATGGAGAAGAACTAGAAGAACTAGGAGGATGGAGAAGAACTAGAAGAACTAGTAGGATGGAGAAGAACTAGGAGGTTTGAGAAGAACTAAGAGGATGGAGAAGAACTAGGAGGATGGAGAAGAACTAGGAGGATGGAGAAGAACTAGGAGGATGGAGAAGAACTAGGAGAACTAGGAGGATGGAGAAGAACTAGGAGAACTAGGAGGATGGAGAAGAACTAGGAGGATGGAGAAGAACTAGGAGGATGGAGAAGAACTAGGAGGATGGAGAAGAACTAGGAGGATGGAGAAGAACTAGGAGGATGGAGAAGAACTAGGAGGATGGAGAAGAACTAGGAGGTTTGAGAAGAACTAAGAGGATGGAGAAGAACTAGGAGGATGGAGAAGAACTAGGAGAACTAGGAGGATGGAGAAGAACTAGGAGAACTAGGAGGATGGAGAAGAACTAGGAGAACTAGGTGGATGGAGTAGAACTAGGAGGTTTGAGAAGAACTAGGAGGATGGAGAAGAACTAGGAGGATGGAGAAGAACTAGGAGGATGGAGAAGAACTAGGAGGTTTGAGAAGAACTAGGAGGATGGAGAAGAACTAGGAGGATGGAGAAGATTTAGGAGGATGGAGAAGAACTAGGAGGATGGAGAAGAACTAGGAGGATGGAGAAGAACTAGGAGGATGGAGAAGAACTAGGAGGTTGAAGAAGTAGGAGGATGGAGAAGAAGTAGGAGGATGGAGAAGAACTAGGAGGATGGAGAAGAACTAGGAGGATGGAGAAGAACTAGGAGGATGGAGAAGAACTAGGAGGATGGAGAAGAACTAGGAGGTTGAAGAAGTAGGAGGATGGAGAAGAAGTAGGAGGATGGAGAAGAAGTAGGAGGATGGAGAAGAACTAGGAGGATGGAGAAGAACTAGGAGGTTTGAGAAGAACTAGGATAATGATGAAGAACTAGGAGGATGGAGAAGAACTAGGAGGTTTGAGAAGAACTAGGAGGATGGAGAAGAACTAGGAGGATGGAAAAGAACTAGGAGGTTTGAGAAGAACTAGGAGGATGGAGAAGAACTAGGAGGATGGAGAAGAACTAGGAGGATGGTGAAGAACTAGGAGGATGGAGAAGAACTAGGAGGTTTGAGAAGAACTAGGAGGATGGAGAAGAACTAGGAGGATGGAGAAGAACTAGGAGGTTTGAGAAGAACTAGGATGATGGTGAAGAACTAGGAGGATGGAGAAGAACTAGGAGGATGGAGAAGAACTAGGAGGATGGAAAAGAACTAGGAGGTTTGAGAAGAACTAGGAGGATGGAGAAGAACTAGGAGGATGGAGAAGAACTAGGAGGATGGTGAAGAACTAGGAGGATGGAGAAGAACTAGGAGGATGGAGAAGAACTAGGAGGATGGTGAAGAACTAGGAGAAGCAAGAGCACTGAATGTTTAGTAAGTTACTTGATGAGTGTTGCACTCATGTAAACATACTTCTCAAATAAGTGAACCCACCTCCTTCACCTGATTCCACATTGTTGCACTTGTCACGTTTGAGTAGGACCGCCATCGACTCTGGGGACTTTCTGTGGAAGATATGGATGATTTCATCTTTCTGTCTCTCAAACATAAAATATGGATGATTTCATCTTTCTGTCTCTCAAACATAAAATATGGATGATTTCATCTTTCTGTCTCTCAAACATAAAATATGGATGATTTCATCTTTCTGTCTCTCAAACATAAAATATGGATGATTTCATCTTTCTGTCTCTCAAACATAAAATATGGATGATTTCATCTCTCTGTCTCTCAAACATAAAATATGGATGATTTCATCTTTCTGTCTCTCAAACATAAAATATGGATGATTTCATCTTTCTGTCTCTCAAACATAAAATATGGATGATTTCATCTCTCTGTCTCTCAAACATAAAATATGGATAATTTCATCTCTCTGTCTCTCAAACATAAAATATGGATAATTTCATCTCTCTGTCTCTCAAACATAAAATATGGATAATTTCATCTCTCTGTCTCTCAAACATAAAATATGGATGATTTCATCTTTCTGTCTCTCAAACATAAAATATGGATGATTTCATCTCTCTGTCTCTCAAACATAAAATATGGATAATTTCATCTCTCCGTCTCTCAAACATAAAATATGGATGATTTCATCTCTCTGTCTCTCAAACATAAAATATGGATAATTTCATCTCTCTGTCTCTCAAACATAAAATATGGATGATTTCATCTCTCCGTCTCTCAAACATAAAATATGGATGATTTCATCTTTCTGTCTCTCAAACATAAAATATAGATGATTTCATCTTTCTGTCTCTCAAACATAAAATATGGATGAATTCATCTCTCTGTCTCTCAAACATAAAATATGGATGATTTCATCTTTCTGTCTCTCAAACATAAAATATGGATGATTTCATCTTTCTGTCTCTCAAACATAAAATATAGATGATTTCATCTCTCTGTCTCTCAAACATAAAATATGGATGATTTCATCTCTCTGTCTCTCAAACATAAAATATGGATGATTTCATCTCTCTATCTCTCAAACATAAAATATGGATGATTTCATCTCTCTGTCTCTCAAACATAAAATATGGATGATTTCATCTCTCCATATCTCAAACATAAAATATGGATGATTTCATCTCTCTGTCTCTCAAACATAAAATATGGATGATTTCATCTCTCTGTCTCTCAAACATAAAATATGGATGATTTCATCTCTCCATCTCTCAAACATAAAATATGGATGATTTCATCTCTCCATCTCTCAAACATAAAATATGGATGATTTCATCTCTCCGTCTCTCAAACTAAAATATGGATGATTTCATCTCTCGACCTTCATTAATTTCTCCATTTTCCTCTCTTTCTCTCTTTTCTCATCCTCCCACATTTCCTTTGCACCATCTCTCTAGTCTAGTCCTTCTCTCACTCAATTCTCCCTCATTCTCAGTTCCACCCTTCCTCCCTCACCCTCACTTACACTATTCCCACCCTCACTTCCACTATTCCCACCCTCAGTCCCACCCTCACTTCCACTATTCCCACCCTCACTTCCACTATTCCCACCCTCAGTCCCACCCTCACTTCCACTATTCCCACCCTCACTTCCACTATTCCCACCCTCACTTCCACTATTCCCACCCTCAGTCCCACCCTCACTTCCACTATTCCCACCCTCACTTACACTATTCTCACCCTCACTTCCACTATTCCCACCCTCACTTCCACTATTCCCACCCTCAGTCCCACCCTCACTTCCACTATTCCCACCCTCACTTCCACTATTCCCACCCTCACTTCCACTATTCCCACCCTCAGTCCCACCCTCACTTCCACTATTCCCACCCTCACTTCCACTATTTCCAATATACAACAGTTTCAATCAACAAAACTGACAGCGCAGCAACAGACCTTCACCAGAATCAAAACAAAGACATCAACAGGCACTTACTGCAGCTCTTCAGGATCATCATCATCATGGATACATTTACCTGCAACAACAGGCATTCAATAGTTTGCAATTATTTACAAAATAGTCAACATCATGTGTGGTGAGTGTCCTGTGTGGTTGATGATGGATGGACCCCTTCTACAAACAATCAACATCATGTGTGGTGAGTGTCCTGTGTGGTTGATGATGGACCCCTTCTACAAACAATCAACATCATGTGTGGTGAGTGTCCTGTGTGGTTGATGATGGACCCCTTCTACAAACAATCAACATTATGTGTGGTGAGTGTCCTGTGTGGTTGATGATGGACCCCTTCTACAAACAATCAACATCATGTGTGGTGAGTGTCCTGTGTGGTTGATGATGGACCCCTTCTACAAACAATCAACATCATGTGTGGTGAGTGTCCTGTGTGGTTGATGATGGACCCCTTCTACAAACAATCAACATCATGTGTGGTGAGTGTCCTGTAGGGTTGATGATGGACCCCTTCTACAAACAATCAACATCATGTGTGGTGAGTGTCCTGTGTGGTTGATGATGGACCCCTTCTACAAACAATCAACATGATGTGTGGTGAGTGTCCTGTGTGGTTGATGATGGACCCCTTCTACAAACAATCAACATCATGTGTGGTGAGTGTCCTGTGTGGTTGATGATGGACCCCTTCTACAAACAATCAACCTCATGTGTGGTGAGTGTCCTGTGTGGTTGATGATGGACCCCTTCTACAAACAATCAACATCATGTGTGGTGAGTGTCCTGTGTGGTGAGTGTCCTGTGTGGTTGATGATGGACCCCTTCTACAAACAATCAACATCATGTGTGGTGAGTGTCCTGTGTGGTAGATGATGGACCCCTTCTACAAACAATCAACATCATGTGTGGTGAGTGTCCTGTGTGGTTGATGATGGATGGACCCCTTCTACAAACAATCAACATCATGTGTGGTGAGTGTCCTGTGTGGTTCATGATGGACCCCTTCTACAAACAATCAACATCATGTGTGGTGAGTGTCCTGTGTGGTTGATGATGGACCCCTTCTACAAACAATCAACATCATGTGTGGTGAGTGTCCTGTGTGGTTGATGATGGACCCCTTCTACAAACAATCAACATCATGTGTGGTGAGTGTCCTGTGTGGTGAGTGTCCTGTGTGGTTGATGATGGACCCTTTCTACAAACAATCAACATCATGTGTGGTGAGTGTCCTGTGTGGTAGATGATGGACCCCTTCTACAAACAATCAACATCATGTGTGGTGAGTGTCCTGTGTGGTTGATGATGGATGGACCCCTTCTACAAACAATCAACATGATGTGTGGTGAGTGTCCTGTGTGGTTGATGATGGACCCCTTCTACAAACAATCAACATCATGTGTGGTGAGTGTCCTGTGTGGTAGATGATGGACCCCTTCTACAAACAATCAACATCATGTGTGGTGAGTGTCCTGTGTGGCTGATGATGGACCCCTTCTACAAACAATCAACATCATGTGTGGTGAGTGTCCTGTGTGGTGAGTGTCAAGTGTGGCTGATGATGGACCCCTTCTACAAACAATCAACATCATGTGTGGTGAGTGTCCTGTGTGGTGAGTGTCCTGTGTGGCTGATGATGGACCCCTTCTACAAACAATCAACATCATGTGTGGTGAGTGTCCTGTGTGGTAGATGATGGATCCCTTCCACAATCAACCTTCATCAACACTTTGTGTGAGTGTCTTGTGTGGCTGATGATGGACCCCTTCTACAAACAATCAACATCATGTGTGGTGAGTGTCCTGTGTGGTTGATGATGGATGGACCCCTTCTACAAACAATCAACATGATGTGTGGTGAGTGTCCTGTGTGGTTGATGATGGACCCCTTCTACAAACAATCAACATCATGTGTGGTGAGTGTCCTGTGTGGTAGATGATGGACCCCTTCTACAAACAATCAACATCATGTGTGGTGAGTGTCCTGTGTGGCTGATGATGGACCCCTTCTACAAACAATCAACATCATGTGTGGTGAGTGTCCTGTGTGGTGAGTGTCAAGTGTGGCTGATGATGGACCCCTTCTACAAACAATCAACATCATGTGTGGTGAGTGTCCTGTGTGGTGAGTGTCCTGTGTGGCTGATGATGGACCCCTTCTACAAACAATCAACATCATGTGTGGTGAGTGTCCTGTGTGGTAGATGATGGACCCCTTCCACAATCAACCTTCATCAACACTTTGTGTGAGTGTCTTGTGTGGCTGATGATGGACCCCTTCTACAAACAATCAACATCATGTGTGGTGAGTGTCCTGTATGGTGAGTGTCCTGAGTGGCTGATGATGGACCCCTTCTACAAACAATCAACATCATGTGTGGTGAGTGTCCTGTGTGGTAGATGATGGATCCCTTCCACAATCAACCTTCATCAACACTTTGTGTGGGTGTCTTGTGTGGCTGATGATGGACCCCTTCTACAAACAATCAACACTTTGTGTGAGTGTCCTGTGTGGTGAGTGTCTTGTGTGGCTGATGATGGACCCCTTCTACAAACAATCAACACTTTGTGTGAGTGTCCTGTGTGGTGAGTGTCTTGTGTGGCTGATGATGGACCCCTTCTACAAACAATCAACACTTTGTGTGAGTGTCCTGTGTGGTGAGTGTCTTGTGTGGCTGATGATGGACCCCTTCTACAAACAATCAACACTTTGTGTGAGTGTAAACTGCCAGGAGCTGCAGTGGAACTCTGGATATTGAACAAGCCATTAAATTCATCCACTTTTCAACATAATTTGTCACAGCATAGACTGACATCACCTAGCTTGTCACAGCATAGACTGACATCACCTAGCTTGTCACAGCATAGACTGACATCACCTAGCTTGTCACAGCATAGACTGACATCACCTAGTTTGTCACAGCATAGACTGACATCACCTAACTTGTCACAACATAGACTGACATCACCTAACTTGTCACAACATAGACTGACATCACCTAACTTGTCACAGCATAGACTGACATCATTAACTTGTCACAGCATATATTGACATCACCTAACTTGTCACAAATTAGACTGACATCATTAACTTGACACAACACAGACTGACATCACTTAACTTGTCACAACATAGACTGACATCACCTAACTTGTCACAACACAGACTGACATCACTTAACTTGTCACAACATAGACTGAAATCACTTACCACAAATCCCCTTGCAAACAAAGAAGTAAATGACAGCACTAATGACAGCAAGACAGATGACAACACAGATGACAATGCCAGCAATCCCAGCAGCACCCAAAGACTCATCCGGCAGATCTGCAGAAAGAAAGCAATCTTTTCTTTAATTCAACTTTCAGATGTTGATGGATCTGCTACATCAAAGTTGAATCAAACATCAGTTGGACAATCTTGGAGCTTCCTGCTAATGAACACATGTATAGAGCTGTAGCTTGTCTCTACATCAAATACTGAGAGCATAGAAAACAGAAGGAAAATAGCAACAATTTGTGACTATTTGATGCTTTGATATGGGTTATGAGTTCAGGAAAAGAAATGTAAAATTCTATTTATGGAATCAGTTCATCGCGGTCGGGGCATCCCCATATCTGCTCCACCGCCTGTCCCAGCATTTCTCTGAGCATATACAGAGTGGTTGTTCCTGTAAGGTGTTGATTGTAGATACATCTACTTTTCCCATTAAGTGCTCTAGATTAACTAGACCTCTTTCCCACCTTTAGACTCTTCAGTCTCTCAATATACACATCACTGTCTCACGCATTCTCCTCCTCTTCTCTTAAGGAATGAAGAACAAACTAGGTGATGTACACCAGCAATCCCTGGACAGTACATTCAGGTTAACTCGCTCACTGTAGAGCCATCCAAGAGCTGCATCCACTCCGCCTGCAGACACTGTGTGTCAATCTTCCATAGCAAACTTTGTGAGTCAGCCACCAAGACTGCGTGATCCACATTCTGTGTAACCAACCTGGTTATCGCCGCCGTTGCTGCTTCTATCTTCATTCTCATGCTGGGCACTGTAACGCTGCACTTGCCAATTTAAAGTCCTAATTTTCTTAAACATTCATGGAAGGACATACCTTTTGTTCCCTATGTGAGGAAAACATAGCTTTTGTTCCCTATGTGAGGAAAACATAGCTTTTGTTCCCTATGTGAGGAAAACATAGCTTTTGTTACCTATGTGAGGAAAACATAGCTTTTGTTCCCTATGTGAGGAAAACATACCTTTTGTTCCCTATGTGAGGAAAACATACCTTTTGTTCCCTATGTGAGGAAAACATACCTTTTGTTCCCTATGTGAGGAAAACATAGCTTTTGTTACCTATGTGAGGAAAACATAGCTTTTGTTCCCTATGTGAGGAAAACATAGCTTTTGTTCCCTATGTGAGGAAAACATAGCTTTTGTTCCCTATGTGAGGAAAACATAGCTTTTGTTCCCTATATGAGGAAAACATAGCTTTTGTTAGCCATGGGAAGACAACCTTTGGCTATGAGTGTCAGGACATTGAGAGAGCAACTTACCTTTTGTTTTTATCTGCAACTCCGTAGCATTGGTTCCCAGTCTATTGGTAGCTGTGATCCTCACAAGATAATCGGTGTTGCTTCTAAGTGACTGAATCTTGACATGAACTCTCTGTCCAGCCGCCACATCGGAAATATTTCCATGAACTGTAGTCCACAGGTGATTCTCTCCCTGTAAAATTGTGTCCCACAAAATTGATAAAAGTCTAGATGAGATCATTTCAAATTGAGATTGATGATCTGGTATCAGTGACTCACTTGGTGTCTTATTACAGGTGATGATGGCCACTAATTTCATTCAGTTGTTAGTAAAGATCTCAGTCTAAACAGTAATGGTCATATCAAAGAAACCATCACCATGCAACATACAAATAAACAGGATAAATCTTAAATGAGTTCAGAGTGTCAAATACTTGGGCACAATAATAACATCAGATGGAAGATGCACCACAGAAATAAAAAGCAGAATAGCATTTCAGAAAATGAAAAACGTCTTGTGCAACAAGTCTATGTCAATAAAAGTAAGAAGAGAGTTCAGCGGTGCTATATAGAGCCAATTCTGACTTTGGTTTAGTTCTTTGGTTGGTTTTGGAAGGCCCTGGTATCACTGCAAACGAATTAAAATCCATAATTGCTCAACCGCCCGTGCCAGTGGAATCATCCAAATTACTAACTCATCTCCCAAGCAAAGAATGGTAGCCGTAATCCCTATTATAGTAGTCTCAGCACACGCCAAAAGACATAAGATGAAACCGCACATAAAGTGAACACAGCCAACTGTTCCCTGCCATACGATATCATCATTCATTGTAAACAATTGGAATATCGAAACATGATCAAAATGGATGAGACACACAGCTCACAGTGCCACTTATACACAGCATGAGCAAACCTGTACACATGTACATTCACAAACCACTTGTACACAGCATGAGTAAACATGTACATTCACAAACCACTTATACACAGCATGAGTACACTTGTACACATGTACATTCACAAACCACTTGTACACAGCATGAGTAAACATGTACATTCACAAACCACTTATACACAGCATGAGTACACTTGTACACATGTACATTCACAAACCACTTGTACACAGCATGAATAAGCATGTACTTCCACAAACCACTTGTACACAGCATGAGTAAACTTGTACACATGTACATGCACACACCACTTATACACAGCATGAGCAAACCTGTACACATGTACATCTACAAACCACTTGTACACAGCATGAGTCAACATGTACACATGTACATGCACAAACCACTTGTACACAGCATGAGCAAACATGTACACATGTACATGCACAAACCACTTATACACAGCATGAGTAAACATGTACACATGTACATTCACAAACCACTTATACACAGCATGAGTAAACCTGTACACATGCACAAACCACTTGTACACAGCATGAGTAAACATGTACATTCACAAACCACTTATACACAGCATGAGTAAACTTGTACATTCATAAACCACTTGTACACAGCATGAATAAGCATGTACATTCACAAACCACTTGTACACAGCATGTGTAAACCTGTACACATGTACATGAACAAACCACTTATACACAGCATGACTAAACCTGTACACATGTACATGCACAAACCACTTGTACACAGCATGAGTAAACATGTACATGCGCAAACCACTTATACACAGCATGAGTAAACTTGTACACATGTACATGCACAAACCACTTATACACAGCATGAGTAAACCTGTACACATGTACATGCACAAATCACTTATACACAGCATGAGTAAACCTGTACACATATACATGCACAAACCACTTGTACACAGCATGAGTAAACATGTACACATGTACATGCACAAACCACTTATACACAGCATGAGTAAACCTGTACACATGTACATGCACAAACCACTTATACACAGCATGAGTAAACCTGTACATATGTACATGCAAAAACCACTTATACACAGCATGAGTAAACATGTACACATGTACATGCACAAACCACTTATACACAGCATGCGTAAACCTGTACACATGTACATACACAAACCACTTATACACAGGATGAGTAAACCTGTACACATGTACATGCACAAACCACTTATACACAGCATGAGTAAACCTGTACATATGTACATGCAAAAACCACTTATACACAGCATGAGTAAACATGTACACATGTACATGCACAAACCACTTATACACAGCATGAGTAAACCTGTACACATGTACATGCACAAACCACTTATTTTCTGCCAGTTTTTAACAAGAAAAGAGGTCAGAGAAAACACAACCTTCAGAGGTCCATCTTGTAGGTCTCCTGGACCCACGACGTGAAGTTCTACAGTAAATGTCTGGATCTCCCCTCCACTGAACCCAGGAACCCAGGACAGGTACAAGGAATCATGGTCAATACTGGTCGCTGTTAAGTTGGTCACTTGCCGCGGAGGTCCTGCAGGGAGACAACATCATTCTTACAAACTTCACTACGCCAGATTACATCAAATCTTGATTGAATTTGTTCATTTATAACAGAATGAATAGAATTTTGATTAAATTTGTAACAGAATGAATAGAATTTTGATTAAATTTGTAACAGAATGAACAGAATTTTGATTAAATTTGTAACAGAATGAATAGAATTTTGATTAAGTTTGTAACAGAATCGGTTGGCTTACCACGGCAACAGCCGGGGTTCGTACCCTGGCGAGGACACCTGGGTTTTACTAATTCCCTAAAAATTAGTAGGAGCCGCGATAGCTCAGTGGTTAGTGAACTGGACTACTACGGACAAGGGGTAGGGTTAGATCCCAACCGACGGCTCCGGGTTCACCCAGCCTTAAATGGGTACCGGATTTTTTCTGGGAAAGTAAAAGCAGCACGGGCGTAATACCGACCACATTACCCCAAAAATCATGTGCTGAAGGTCTGTAAAATATAGGGTCACTAACACCATATTTCCCTATACGCCACTCGGCGTGACGGGGGGTACTTTACTTTTTTTTACTTTTTTGTAACAGAATGAATAGAATTTTGATTAAATTTGTAACAGAATGAATAGAATTTTGATTAAGTTTGTAACAGAATGAATAGAATTTTGATTAAGTTTGTAACAGAATGAATAGAATTTTAATTAAATTTGTAACAGAATGAATAGAATTTTGATTAAGTTTGTAACAGAATGAATAGAATTTTGATTAAGTTTGTAACAGAATGAATAGAATTTTAATTAAATTTGTAACAGAATGAATATAATTTTGATTAAGTTTGTAACAGAATGAATAGAATTTTGATTAAATTTGTAACAGAATGAATAGAATTTTGATTAAGTCACAGACTGACTGACTCAGAGATGTGAAGCAATGTAAAACTGACTGACTCAGAGATGTGAAGCAATGTAAAACTGACTGACTCAGAGATGTAAAGCCATGTAAAACTGACTGACTCAGAGATGTGAAGCAATGTAAAACTGACTGACTCAGAGATGTGAAGCCATGTAAAACTGACTACCAAATGTCAAATCACAAATGTTCAACATAACACAAGTGTAGACAATCTTGTTACCACGAGGACGAATCATGAAAGAGAACTCTTTAGTGAACTCAGATGACTCCATCGAGAGGGTAAAGACCCTGTCTGCATCACTCTCGTCCAGATTTCTTCGGTTTGTCAGAGTAAATTTGGTCAAATATTGCTTCCCATCATGGCTTTTTGACTTGCTGATGTCAAAATCTTTGGGTATGACCTCCTGGCGACGTCTGAAACAGATAAAGCATCATGTATTTATAGTCTTCTTATCCTTGTCTTCCACATTTATCTTTCAGCATCCACATTTATTGTGTTAAAAGCTGACAAGAGATTTCATTTATCTGATCATTGTCTATCAGTTTAGTACCCACTTGTGGCTCACTAGGGTTGTTTACTTTATCAGCCATGGTTGCTTACTTTATCAAATAGCTTTGCTTACTTTATCAACCAGGGTTGCTTACTTTATCAGCCATGGTTGCTTACTTTATCAACCAGCTTTGCTTACTTTATCAACCAGGGTTCTTACTTTATCAACCAGCTTCGTTTACTTTATCAAGCAGGGTTGCTTGCGGTGCTAATACCCTGTAGGGATGTTCTGTAGCGACTCTGCAATGTGCTTATTTACCATAGTCTGTTGTTGTAATGGCCGTGATCTCACCAGACAGAACGCCTCTTATAATCTTTGTTTGTGACGTCACAGACTAGACAACTGTTGCGGACGTCACACCAATAACAACTCTGTTATGTTGGTTCTAGAACCAGGCACACAACTAGCCAGCCTCTAACAGGTTTCATGGTATAAAGATATCATCATAATCCAACACTTCAAGGACTTGTAGAACCAGGCACACAACTAGCCAGCCTCTAACAGGTTTCATGGTATAAAGATATCATCATAATCCAACACTTCAAGGACTTGTAGAACCAGGCACACAACTAGCCAGCCTCTAACAGGTTTCATGGTATAAAGATATCATCATAATCCAACACTTCAAGGACTTGTAGAACCAGGCACACAACTAGCCAGCCTCTAACAGGTTTCATGGTATAAAGATAACATCATAATCCAACACTTCAAGGACTTGTAGAACCAGGCACACAACTAGCCAGCCTCTAACAGGTTTCATGGTATAAAGATAACATCATAATCCAACACTTCAAGGACTTGTAGAACCAGGCACACAACTAGCCAACAGGTTTCATGGTATAAAGATATCATCATAATCCGTCACTTCAATGACCGGCAATTACTCACCATCCAGAGTGGACATATCTCACCTACAACAGCTATCCTGTTGCATCGAACTAGTTATCTCTACTAGAGCTCATATGTCCTTTGAAACTGTCCTGGCTAGACTAATCCTTCTAGTCAATATCTATCTGGCTAACTTCATGTTTTCATTGTTTAGCTGATCTCTCTATTTCATTTCTAGCTGTCTATTTCTCACTAATTCTGGTCACAAGTCAATTCTCTCCAGATGGTATTTGTCTCATTGACACACACTCCTGGTCTAAGCTATCCTGCCTGTTCGCCGTACACGTAAGAATTGCTTAAATTCAGGACCATTCTTCCATTAACGAGCTGGGTCACATGACAACCCAATCACACCATCATGGGATGACCTTCAAATGTACAACTCTCAGCGTAGCTGCGCAACTTAAGTTTCCAATAATTCCCAACTCATTATGTCATTAATTACCAACTCATTATGTTATTAATTCCCTACTCATTATGTTATTAATTCCCAACACATTATGTCATTAATTACCAACAAATTACCTTCAACATGCCAGTCAACCATTCTTTGTTTATAACTTTAGCGACTGAACTAAATAGATGAAGTGAATTCATTCTTTTCTTCTACCTTTTTAGCTCCCAGTGGAGCATAGGTCTTCAACAAAGACTTTCCAAGTCGTTCTGTTTCTTGCCATTCTTTTAAGATCGTTCCATGTCTTCCCCATCATCTTTATCTCTGCTTCTGTCTGTCTTCTCCAAGAATTTCATGGTCTTCCTCTTTGTATTTTCCCCTGGGGATTCCAAAAAGGGCCTGTTGTGTAATACTCTCAGTTGGCTTCCGTAGTGTATGTCCTATCCAGCGCCATCATCTTCGCTGTATCTCTTTATCCACTGGTATTTGACTGGTACATTTCCATAATTCTATGTTAGTGATTTTTGTCCTGCCATTTCCATCCTTTTATTCTTCGTAAGCATCCATTAATGAAAGTCTGTATCTTCATGACTGTCATTTTTGTTGTTCTCCATGTTTCACGGTCACATAATAGGACTGACTTTACATTGGAGTTGAACATTTTTATTTCTGTATTTAACCTAATTTCTTTGGACTTCTATATGTTTCCCAGTGCAATGAAAGCTCCTCTTGCTTTTGATATCCTTATTCTGGTATCATTTTCTGTTCCTCCCTCTTTATCTATATTACTGCCCAGATATATGTAAGATTGTACGTCTCGTAGAGGTATTTCTCTTAATTTTATTTGTTTATTGTCAACTACATTGGGAGCCACGATAGCTCAGTGGTTAGTGGACTGGACTACAAAGGACAAGAGGTAGGGTTCGATCCCAACTGACGGCTTCCAGGTTCACCCAGCCTTAAATGGGTACCTGATTTTTTCTGGGAAAGTAAAGCGGCACGGGCGTAATACCGACCACATTACCCCAAAAATCATGTGCCGAAGGTCTGTAAAATGTATGGTCACTAACACCATATTCCCTATACGACACTTGGCGTGACGAGGGTACTTTACTTTTACTTTTTACAACTACATTAATTCTCATAATGTTGGTCTTATCTCTATTAATCTTCAGTCCTAGCTGTTGTGAACTCATTATGTCATTAATTCCTAACATATTATGTCATTAATTACCAACAAATTATCTTCAAAATGCCAGTCAACCATTCTTTGTTTAAAACTTAGTGATTGAACTGAATGGATGAAGTGAATGGATGAACTGAATGGATAAACCAAATGAAGTGAATGGATGAATTGAATTAATGAACTAAATTAATTAATTAATTAATAAACTGAAGTGATAAAATGAATGGATGAACTGAATGAAGTGAATGGATGAACTGAATGAATGAACTGAATGAATCAACTGTTAATAATTAGACCATAATTTAATAACAATCATCCATTACAATCTACATCACCCACAAACGTGTCATGGTCATAGACAAATCTGGTCACCATATTCCCCATACGCCTAGCCAGGGGAGAGAACATTGACTTGTTTGATTTAAATGACATTCTATCTTCATTGACTCACCTGCCGCCCACAACTGATATAATTCTAGTGATATCTGGTTCTGGAAGTGCTCGTATGACAAAGCTGATTGTGATTGGCTGAGACACATCCCACACATATTCTGTGAGCAAGTCTAGTCCTGGTATACCTGCACTCACAGGTGGACCTACAAAAGGCAAAGAGAAGCTCATGAAAAATATTAAAGCTTTGGATAAGAGAACTGCGGAAATGCTGTTTTTAGGATTTAAAAAAAAATTTGTAATAAACCCACCCATCCATCCATCCATCCATCCATCCATCCATCCATCCATCCATCCATCCATCCATCCATCCATCCATCCATCGTCTTTTCGAGCCGAAGACGGCACATAGGGCAGAACCACAATCTCAAAAAACAGAAACCTGTCTGTTTCCATAACAATACTTTTTACAATGACAACTTGTCAAGCCATCGATCAACCTCCTTAGTCACCTCTTACGACATGCCTGCAAGGTCACAGTGTCACTATTTGAAATAACAGCAAGAAAATGAAAACTGATCTCAAACACACAATTTGTTCAGATAATTTGCTCAGGGAGTTGGACAAAAGGTTAAATAAGAGAATGACGAGGTTTTTGTGCAAATAATAATTATTAGCTGACACATTATGGTGGGGGGATACTCAAAGATATTATGATAGAGCGATATCACTGTGTGTATGGCCTGTGAAATCATAGACCTGGATTAGAGCACTACCTTACAGACTTTACATCACATGGAGACATAGATGAGAACAACTCGTATGGTAATCAAATGACAGGAGGCTGGCTCAAACATATACAGCACCCCTTACAGTTTAATTACGTAAACATCAATGAACAGCAATTTCATAGATACTGCAGACATTCACCGTACTTCATTCTGAATTTCTACCATTATACAACTGTTAATGAATCATTCTGTTCTACCTGTCTAACAAAACCTCTGGGGTTATACCACTGTCCAAGACGGACCAAAATTTCTAGATTTTCTCAATAATGGCTGCTATTCTACAATAGAAACTATCTGCTCTACTATATGTATCAGATGTCAGTCTTCCAAGATGTTATCTTTGCCTTGCAAGTACCAATTTTGTATCTAAAATCTACTAGTTTATCTTTCTCCTTCAAAATTCTGGTGAGGACTGTCCAATTTCTGATAAGATAGAACAAGACTATCATATAGAAGAGACAATATAAGATAGAACAAGACTATCAGATAGAAGAGACAATATAAGATAGAACAAGACTATGAGATAGAAGAGACAATATAAGATAGAACAAGACTATCAGATAGAAGAGACAATATAAGATAGAACAAGACTATCAGATAGAAGAGACAATATAAGATAGAACAAGACTATCAGATAGAAGAGACAATATAAGATAGAACAAGACTATCAGATAGAAGAGACAATATAAGATAGAACAAGACTATCAGATAGAAGAGACAATATAAGATAGAACAAGACTATCAGATAGAAGAGACACTATAAGATAGAACAAGACTATCAGATAGAAGAGACAATATAAGATAGAACAAGACTATCAGATAGAAGAGACAATATAAGATAGAACAAGACTATCAGATAGAAGAGACAATATAAGATAGAACAAGACTATCAGATAGAAGAGACAATATAAGATAGAACAAGACTATCAGATACAAGAGACAATATAAGATAGAACAAGACTATCAGATAGAAGAGACAATATAAGATAGAACAAGACTATGAGATAGAAGAGACAATATAAGATAGAACAAGACTATGAGATAGAAGAGACAATATAAGATAGAACAAGACTATCAGATAGAAGAGACAATATAAGATAGAACAAGACTATCAGATAGAAGAGACAATATAAGATAGAACAAGACTATCAGATAGAAGAGACAATATAAGATAGAACAAGACTATCAGATAGAAGAGATAATATAAGATAGAACAAGACTATCAGATAGAAGAGACAATATAAGATAGAAGAAGACAATATAAGATAGAACAAGGCAATATAAGATAGAAGGAGACAATATAAGATAGAAGGAGACAATATAAGATAGAAGGAGACAATATAAGATTGAACAAGACAATATAAGATAGAAGAAGACAATATAAGATTGAACAAGACAATATAAGATAGAACAAGACAATATAAGACTGAACAAGACAATATAAGATAGAAGAAGACAATATAAGATAGAACAAGACAATATAAGATAGAACAAGACAATATAAGATAGAAGAAGACAATATAAGATAGAAGAAGACAATATAAGATTGAACAAGACAATATAAGATAGAACAAGACAATATAAGATAGAACAAGACAATATAAGATTGAACAAGACAATATAAGATTGAACAAGACAATATAAGATAGAACAAGACAATATAAGATAGAACAAGACAATATAAGATAGAACAAGACAATATAAGATAGAACAAGACAATATAAGATTGAACAAGACAATATAAGATTGAACAAGACAATATTCTTGACAACACTTACACATGACTACAACATGACAACCACATGAGACAAGAGTAACTGAGACTCACCCAATTTACGCATCAAAATCCCACAAGACAAGACTCCACAACTTACACATCAAAATCACATAAGACAAGACTCCTTACACATCAAAATCACATAAGACAAGACTCCTTACACATCAAAATCACATGAGACAAGACTCAACAACTTACACATCAAAATCCCACAAGACAAGACTACACAACTTACACATCAAAATCACATGAGACAAGACTCCACAACTTACACATCAAAATCACATGAGACAAGACTCCACAACTTACACATCAAAATCACATGAGACAAGACTCTACAACTTACACATCAAAATCACATGAGACAAGACTCTACAACTTACACATCAAAATCACATGAGACAAGACTCAACAACTTACACATCAAAATCCCACAAGACAAGACTACACAACTTACACATCAAAATCACATGAGACAAGACTCAACAACTTACACATCAAAATCCCACAAGACAAGACTACACAACTTACACATCAAAATCACATGAGACAAGACTCAACAACTTACACATCAAAATCCCACAAGACAAGACTACACAACTTACACATCAAAATCACATGAGACAAGACTCCACAACTTACACATTAAAATCACATGAGACAAGACTCCACAACTTACACATCAAAATCACATGAGACAAGACTCAACAACTTACACATTAAAATCACATGAGACAAGACTCCACAACTTACACATTAAAATCACATGAGACAAGACTCCACAACTTACACATCAAAATCACATGAGACAAGACTCAACAACTTACACATTAAAATCACATGAGACAAGACTACACAACTTACACATCAAAATCACATGAGACAAGACTCCACAACTTACACATCAAAATCACACGTATCCTGCTCTCCCCAAAGCTGACTGCATTTCTCCCTTCACATTTGTATGTCCCACTGTCCTCACATCGGGTCTCTGTCAGGGAGAATTCACTGGTGTAGGACCTCACAACCATTCCATTGTTGGATAGACTCTCCTTTGGCCCAACAGCTTTCTCGCTGTACAGAAGAGCCTTTGATGGTGACGTCCAACTATGAGACACAAACAAAAAATCATCATCAAGTACCAGGCCTGCTGACATAGGTGCTCATGTACAGAAGAGCCTTTGATGGTGACGTCCAACTATGAGACACAAACAAAAAATCATCAAGTACCAGGCCTGCTGGCATAGGTGATCATGCCTAATCACAACTTTCAATCTCAACAGTTATTTGCCATTTCCGTTGTTGATCTTCTGCCAAGTCATTCTCTTAAGCTGTCTGGTATCTTTTCTCTTTGCTTCCCTCTATCTTTTCATCCCTCAATTTTCCCAGTTGTCACAATATATTCCAACTGTTTCCTTCTCGTGACATGGCAGCCAACAAAATGATTGTTTCTTTCTAATATTGGAAATGAGATTTCTCTAGTTCTGTGAACTATAACTCTCTCTTTTCTAAGTTCAGCAGAGAAGTAGGCATGGGTGCATTGTGTTACTAGATCACGGCAAAGCAGCAGGTACCGTTCAGTCCAACACATTCATCTTCAGCATGGGTATATTTACATAACAATTTTGCCCAGACTGCAGCCATTTTAGTCTACTCTTTTCAACTTGAAGCTGCTAAGAGCTCATTAAAGTGTGCGAGTAGACATGGCACCTCTTGTTTGTTGCCATTATCTGAGAGGTCTCGATATCAAATGTTGCTTTTGTTGTTGATACAGCAGCCTGTGAGCTGACATCCTTCTGCCCAATGCCATGTAATGATATCTGCAGGTATTTGTGAGTTCCCTTGTAGTTCCGTAAAAGGTGTCCCATCAGGTCTTTGAGGAAGTAGAGTTGCTCTGATGTCAGTGAGCTTTGGACAGTCAAACAGGTGATGTTCTACTGTTTCATGTGAGTGTTGGACAGTCAAACAGGTGATGTTCTACTGTTTCATGTGAGTGTTGGACAGTCAAACAGGTGATGTTCTACTGTTTCATGTGGGTGTTGGACAGTCAAACAGGTGATGTTCTACTGTTTCATGTGAGTGTTGGACAGTCAAACAGGTGATGTTATACTGTTTCATGTGGGTGTTGGACAGTCAAACAGGTGATGTTCTACTGTTTCATGTGGGTGTTGGACAGTCAAACAGGTGATGTTCTACTGTTTCATGTGGGTGTTGGACAGTCAAACAGGTGATGTTCTACTGTTTCATGTGAGTGTTGGACAGTCAAACAGGTGATGTTCTACTGTTTCATGTGGGTGTTGGACAGTCAAACAGGTGATGTTCTACTGTTTCATGTGGGTGTTCACGGAGTATAGATGCTGGAGTTTGGTTTCGCTGCAAGACATCAGATCTCACCACCTAGAGACTAGGGTAGGGGTAAAGCCATGAAGTAACCACAGACCAGGACAGGGGTAAAGCCATGAAGTAACCACAGACCAGGACAGGGGTAAAGCCATGAAGTAACCACAGACCAGGACAGGGGTAAAGCCATGAAGTAACCACAGACCAGAACAGGGGTAAAACCATGAAGTAACCACAGACCAGAACAGGGGTAAAGCCATGAAGTAACCACAGACCAGAACAGGGGTAAAACCATGAAGTAACCACAGACCAGAACAGGGGTAAAGCCATGAAGTAACCACAGACCAGGACAGGGGTAAAGCCATGAAGTAACCACAGACCAGAACAGGGGTAAAGCCATGAAGTAACCACAGACCAGAACAGGGGTAAAGCCATGAAGTAACCACAGACCAGAACAGGGGTAAAGCCATGAAGTAACCACAGACCAGAACAGGGGTAAAGCCATGAAGTAACCACAGACCAGGACAGGGGTAAAGCCATGAAGTAACCACAGACCAGGACAGGGGTAAAGCCATGAAGTAACCACAGACCAGGACAGGGGTAAAGCCATGAAGTAACCACAGACCAGGACAGGGGTAAAGCCATGAAGTAACCACAGACCAGGACAGGGGTAAAGCCATGAAGTAACCACAGACCAGGACAGGGGTAAAGCCATGAAGTAACCACAGACCAGAACAGGGGTAAAACCATGAAGTAACCACAGACCAGAACAGGGGTAAAGCCATGAAGTAACCACAGACCAGAACAGGGGTAAAACTATGAAGTAACCACAGACCAGAACAGGGGTAAAGCCATGAAGTAACCACAGACCAGGACAGGGGTAAAGCCATGAAGTAACCACAGACCAGAACAGGGGTAAAGCCATGAAGTAACCACAGACCAGAACAGGGGTAAAACCATGAAGTAACCACAGACCAGAACAGGGGTAAAGCCATGAAGTAACCACAGACCAGGACAGGGGTAAAGCCATGAAGTAACCACAGACCAGAACAGGGGTAAAACCATGAAGTAACCACAGACCAGGACAGGGGTAAAGCCATGAAGTAACCACAGACCAGAACAGGGGTAAAGCCATGAAGTAACCACAGACTAGGGTAGGGGTAAAGCCATGAAGTAACCACAGACCAGAACAGGGGTAAAGCCATGAAGTAACCACAGACCAGAACAGGGTAAAGCCATGAAGTAACCACAGACTAGGAAAGGGGTAAAACCATGAAGTAACCACAGACCAGAACAGGGGTAAAGCCATGAAGTAACCACAGACCAGAACAGGGGTAAAACCATGAAGTAACCACAGACCAGAACAGGGGTAAAGCCATGAAGTAACCACAGACCAGAACAGGGGTAAAACCATGAAGTAACCACAGACCAGAACAGGGGTAAAGCCATGAAGTAACCACAGACCAGAACAGGGGTAAAACCATGAAGTAACCACAGACCAGAACAGGGGTAAAGCCATGAAGTAACCACAGACCAGGACAGGGTAAAGCCATGAAGTAACCACAGACCAGAACAGGGGTAAAGCCATGAAGTAACCACAGACCAGAACAGGGGTAAAACCATGAAGTAACCACAGACCAGAACAGGGGTAAAGCCATGAAGTAACCACAGACCAGGACAGGGGTAAAGCCATGAAGTAACCACAGACCAGAACAGGGGTAAAACCATGAAGTAACCACAGACCAGGACAGGGGTAAAGCCATGAAGTAACCACAGACCAGAACAGGGGTAAAGCCATGAAGTAACCACAGACTAGGGTAGGGGTAAAGCCATGAAGTAACCACAGACCAGAACAGGGGTAAAGCCATGAAGTAACCACAGACCAGAAGAGGGGTAAAACCATGAAGTAACCACAGACTAGGACAGGGGTAAAGCCATGAAGTAACCACAGACTAGGACAGGGGTAAAACCATGAAGTAACCACAGACTAGGACAGGGGTAAAACCATGAAGTAACCACAGACTAGGACAGGGGTAAAGCCATGAAGTAACCACAGACTAGGACAGGGGTAAAACCATGAAGTAACCACAGACCAGAACAGGGGTAAAGCCATGAAGTAACCACAGACCAGAACAGGGGTAAAACCATGAAGTAACCACAGACCAGAACAGGGGTAAAGCCATGAAGTAACCACAGACCAGAACAGGGGTAAAACCATGAAGTAACCACAGACCAGAACAGGGGTAAAGCCATGAAGTAACCACAGACCAGAACAGGGGTAAAACCATGAAGTAACCACAGACCAGAACAGGGGTAAAGCCATGAAGTAACCACAGACCAGGACAGGGGTAAAGCCATGAAGTAACCACAGACTAGGACAGGGGTAAAGCCATGAAGTAACCACAGACCAGAACAGGGGTAAAACCATGAAGTAACCACAGACCAGAACAGGGGTAAAGCCATGAAGTAACCACAGACCAGGACAGGGGTAAAGCCATGAAGTAACCACAGACCAGGACAGGGGTAAAGCCATGAAGTAACCACAGACCAGAACAGGGGTAAAACCATGAAGTAACCACAGACCAGGACAGGGGTAAAGCCATGAAGTAACCACAGACCAGAACAGGGGTGAAGCCATGAAGTAACCACAGACTAGGGTAGGGGTAAAGCCATGAAGTAACCACAGACCAGAACAGGGGTAAAGCCATGAAGTAACCACAGACCAGAACAGGGGTAAAACCATGAAGTAACCACAGACTAGGACAGGGGTAAAGCCATGAAGTAACCACAGACTAGGACAGGGGTAAAACCATGAAGTAACCACAGACTAGGGTAGGGGTAAAGCCATGAAGTAACCACAGACTAGGACAGGGGTAAAGCCATGAAGTAACCACAGACTAGGACAGGGGTAAAACCATGAAGTAACCACAGACCAGAACAGGGGTAAAGCCATGAAGTAACCACAGACCAGAACAGGGGTAAAACCATGAAGTAACCACAGACCAGAACAGGGGTAAAACCATGAAGTAACCACAGACCAGAACAGGGGTAAAGCCATGAAGTAACCACAGACCAGGACAGGGGTAAAGCCATGAAGTAACCACAGACCAGAACAGGGGTAAAGCCATGAAGTAACCACAGACCAGGACAGGGGTAAAGCCATGAAGTAACCACAGACCAGAACAGGGGTAAAGCCATGAAGTAACCACAGACTAGGGTAGGGGTAAAGCCATGAAGTAACCACAGACCAGAACAGGGGTAAAGCCATGAAGTAACCACAGACCAGAACAGGGGTAAAACCATGAAGTAACCACAGACTAGGACAGGGGTAAAGCCATGAAGTAACCACAGACTAGGACAGGGGTAAAACCATGAAGTAACCACAGACTAGGACAGGGGTAAAACCATGAAGTAACCACAGACTAGGACAGGGGTAAAGCCATGAAGTAACCACAGACTAGGACAGGGGTAAAACCATGAAGTAACCACAGACTAGGACAGGGGTAAAGCCATGAAGTAACCACAGACCAGGGTAGGGGTAAAACCGTGAAGTAACCACAGACCAGAACAGGAGTAAAGCCATGAAGTAACCACAGACCAGGACAGGAGTAAAGCCATGAAGTAACCACAGACTAGGGTAGGGGTAAAGCCATGAAGTAACCACAGACCAGAACAGGAGTAAAGCCATGAAGTAACCACAGACCAGGACAGGAGTAAAGCCATGAAGTAACCACAGACCAGAACAGGAGTAAAGCCATGAAGTAACCACAGACCAGGACAGGAGTAAAGACATGAAGTAACCACAGACCAGGACAGGAGTAAAGCCATGAAGTAACCACAGACCAGGACAGGAGTAAAGCCATGAAGTAACCACAGACCAGGACAGGGGTAAAACCATGAAGTAACCACAGACCAGGGTAGGGGTAAAGCCATGAAGTAACCACAGACCAGGGTAGGGGTAAAGCCATGAAGTAACCACAGACCAGAACAGGAGTAAAGCCATGAAGTAACCACAGACCAGGACAGGGGTAAAGCCATGAAGTAACCACAGACCAGAACAGGGGTAAAGCCATGAAGTAACCACAGACTAGGGTAGGGGTAAAGCCATGAAGTAACCACAGACCAGAACAGGGGTAAAGCCATGAAGTAACCACAGACCAGAACAGGGGTAAAAGCCATGAAGTAACCACAGACCAGAACAGGGGTAAAGCCATGAAGTAACCACAGACCAGGGTAGGGGTAAAGCCATGAAGTAACCACAGACCAAGGTAGGGGTAAAGCCATGAAGTAACCACAGACTAGGACAGGGGTAAAGCCATGAAGTAACCACAGACTAGGACAGGGGTAAAGCCATGAAGTAACCACAGACTAGGACAGGGGTAAAACCATGAAGTAACCACAGACCAGGACAGGGGTAAAGCCATGAAGTAACCACAGACCAGAACAGGGGTAAAGCCATGAAGTAACCACAGACCAGAACAGGGGTAAAGCCATGAAGTAACCACAGACCAGAACAGGGGTTTAGCCATGAAGTAACCACAGACCAGGGTAGGGTAAAGCCATGAAGTAACCACAGACCAGGATAGGGGTAAAGCCATGAAGTGACCACAGACCAGGGTAGGGGTAAAGCCATGAAGTAACCACAGACCAGAACAGGGGTAAAGCCATGAAGTAACCACAGACTAGGGTAGGGGTAAAGCCATGAAGTAACCACAGACAAGAACAGGGGTAAAGCCATGAAGTAACCACAGACCAGAACAGGGGTAAAACCATGAAGTAACCACAGACCAGAACAGGGGTAAAGCCATGAAGTAACCACAGACCAGGACAGGGGTAAAGCCATGAAGTAACCACAGACCAGGACAGGGGTAAAGCCATGAAGTAACCACAGACCAGAACAGGGGTAAAACCATGAAGTAACCACAGACCAGGACAGGGGTAAAGCCATGAAGTAACCACAGACCAGAACAGGGGTGAAGCCATGAAGTAACCACAGACTAGGGTAGGGGTAAAGCCATGAAGTAACCACAGACCAGAACAGGGGTAAAGCCATGAAGTAACCACAGACCAGAACAGGGGTAAAACCATGAAGTAACCACAGACTAGGACAGGGGTAAAGCCATGAAGTAACCACAGACTAGGACAGGGGTAAAACCATGAAGTAACCACAGACTAGGGTAGGGGTAAAGCCATGAAGTAACCACAGACTAGGACAGGGGTAAAGCCATGAAGTAACCACAGACTAGGACAGGGTAAAACCATGAAGTAACCACAGACCAGAACAGGGGTAAAGCCATGAAGTAACCACAGACCAGAACAGGGGTAAAACCATGAAGTAACCACAGACCAGAACAGGGGTAAAACCATGAAGTAACCACAGACCAGAACAGGGGTAAAGCCATGAAGTAACCACAGACCAGGACAGGGGTAAAGCCATGAAGTAACCACAGACCAGAACAGGGGTAAAGCCATGAAGTAACCACAGACCAGGACAGGGGTAATGCCATGAAGTAACCACAGACCAGAACAGGGGTAAAGCCATGAAGTAACCACAGACTAGGGTAGGGGTAAAGCCATGAAGTAACCACAGACCAGAACAGGGGTAAAGCCATGAAGTAACCACAGACCAGAACAGGGGTAAAACCATGAAGTAACCACAGACTAGGACAGGGGTAAAGCCATGAAGTAACCACAGACTAGGACAGGGGTAAAACCATGAAGTAACCACAGACTAGGACAGGGGTAAAACCATGAAGTAACCACAGACTAGGACAGGGGTAAAGCCATGAAGTAACCACAGACTAGGACAGGGGTAAAACCATGAAGTAACCACAGACTAGGACAGGGGTAAAGCCATGAAGTAACCACAGACCAGGGTAGGGGTAAAACCGTGAAGTAACCACAGACCAGAACAGGAGTAAAGCCATGAAGTAACCACAGACCAGGACAGGAGTAAAGCCATGAAGTAACCACAGACTAGGGTAGGGGTAAAGCCATGAAGTAACCACAGACCAGAACAGGAGTAAAGCCATGAAGTAACCACAGACCAGGACAGGAGTAAAGCCATGAAGTAACCACAGACCAGAACAGGAGTAAAGCCATGAAGTAACCACAGACCAGGACAGGAGTAAAGACATGAAGTAACCACAGACCAGGACAGGAGTAAAGCCATGAAGTAACCACAGACCAGGACAGGAGTAAAGCCATGAAGTAACCACAGACCAGGACAGGGGTAAAACCATGAAGTAACCACAGACCAGGGTAGGGGTAAAGCCATGAAGTAACCACAGACCAGGGTAGGGGTAAAGCCATGAAGTAACCACAGACCAGAACAGGAGTAAAGCCATGAAGTAACCACAGACCAGGACAGGGGTAAAGCCATGAAGTAACCACAGACCAGAACAGGGGTAAAGCCATGAAGTAACCACAGACTAGGGTAGGGGTAAAGCCATGAAGTAACCACAGACCAGAACAGGGGTAAAGCCATGAAGTAACCACAGACCAGAACAGGGGTAAAACCATGAAGTAACCACAGACTAGGACAGGGTAAAGCCATGAAGTAACCACAGACTAGGACAGGGGTAAAACCATGAAGTAACCACAGACTAGGACAGGGGTAAAGCCATGAAGTAACCACAGACCAGGGTAGGGGTAAAACCGTGAAGTAACCACAGACCAGAACAGGAGTAAAGCCATGAAGTAACCACAGACCAGGACAGGAGTAAAGCCATGAAGTAACCACAGACTAGGGTAGGGGTAAAGCCATGAAGTAACCACAGACCAGAACAGGAGTAAAGCCATGAAGTAACCACAGACCAGGACAGGAGTAAAGCCATGAAGTAACCACAGACCAGGGTAGGGGTAAAGCGATGAAGTAACCACAGACCAGAACAGGGGTAAAGCCATGAAGTAACCACAGACCAGGGTAGCGGTAAAGCCATGAAGTAACCACAGACCAGGACAGGGGTAAAGCCATGAAGTAACCACAGACCAGAACAGGGGTAAAGCCATGAAGTAACCACAGACCAGGGTAGGGGTAAAGCCATGAAGTAACCAAAGACCAGGGTAGGGGTAAAGCCATGAAGTAACCACAGACCAGAACAGGGGTAAAGCCATGAAGTAACCACAGACCAGAACAGGGGTAAAGCCATGAAGTAACCACAGACCAGGGTAGGGGTAAAGCCATGAAGTAACCACAGACCAGAACAGGAGTAAAGCCATGAAGTAACCACAGACCAGGACAGGAGTAAAGCCATGAAGTAACCACAGACCAGGGTAGGGGTAAAGCCATGAAGTAACCACAGACCAGAACAGGGGTAAAGCCATGAAGTAACCACAGACCAGGGTAGGGGTAAAGCCATGAAGTAACCACAGACCAGGACAGGGGTAAAGCCATGAAGTAACCACAGACCAGAACAGGGGTAAAGCCATGAGGTAACCACAGACTAGGGTAGGGGTAAAGCCATGAAGTAACCACAGACCAGGGTAGGGGTAAAGCCATGAAGTAACCACAGACCAGAACAGGGGTAAAGTCATGAAGTAACCACAGACCAGAACAGGGGTAAAGCCATGAAGTAACCACAGACCAGGACAGGGGTAAAGCCATGAAGTAACCACAGATTCAAAGTAAAAAATACCTACCACCTGTGATGGGATCGACTCTAGGACCTTCCCAGCCAGAGGCCAACTCCTACTCCTAGACCATATAGTCCACTTGGAAATATATGAATGATGACTTGACCAATCAGATCTGATGTCATGCTACAGTATAATTTAGTCGATGTTTGACAGTAGAACCAGGTTTTATGTGTAAGTATCTTACCAATAGATGTGTAAGTATCTTACCAATAGATGTGTAAGTATCTTACCAATAGATGTGTAAGTATCTTACCAATAATGCATCTGTACAGATGTCTGTCCTCATCATCATCGAGTGCCGTCTCCGCATCGAAGGTTGGCTACCATGGAGAGCCATTCCACACTGTCTTTTGCTTTGATGGAGCAGATTGTCATAGGTTGACTTGTCCATCTTTTGATTTTACTCATCCATATTAGTCTTGGTTTGCCTCTGCCTCTTTTACCTTCTATTTTCCCTTCTAATATTACTTTTATTAGGCTGTTGTGTCTTTTAATATGCCCCAAAAATTTCATTTGTCTTGTTCTAATTGTGTTTAGTAGTTCTCTTTTCATTTTTAGTTGTTTTAAAACTTCATCGTTTGTTTTCTTTCTTTCCATCCAATTCTACCTATTCTTCAATTTCTACCTATCTTTCTATTGTTCTGTTTTCTTGTCTAATGTCCATGTTTCTGCACCATACAGGAATATTGAGAAGATATAGCATTTTGCTATTCTTAGTTTTAGCCCTGGTGCTATTTGTTTTGATGTTAGTAAATTTTTCATGGCATTAAAATAGTCTGTCCTAATTTGTGTATATTTTCTTTAAAAAAAATGTTTACATCTCGTCATAAAGAATCTCTGTCTCTAGCCAGATCTCCCACAGAACGTTACACTCACCACAGGCTGTCTGAAAGAATCTCTGTTTCTAACCAAATCTCCAACAGAACATTACATTCACCACAGCCCGTCTGAAAGAATCTGTCTCTAACCAAATCTCCCACAGAACGTTACATTCATCACAGTCCATCTGAAAGAATCTCTGTCTCTAGCCAGATCTCCCACAGAACGTTACATTCACCACAGCCCATCTGAAAGAATCTCTGTCTCTAGTCAGATCTCCCACAGAACGTTACATTCACCACAGTCCATCTGAAAGAATCTATGTCTCTAGCCAGATCTCCCACAGAATGTTACATTCACCACAGTCCATCTGAAAGAATCTCTGTCTAGCCAGATCTCCCACAGAACGTCACATTCATCACAGTCCATCTGAAAGAATCTCTGTCTCTAGTCAGATCTCCCACAGAATGTTGCATTCATTACAGACCGTCTGAAAGAATCTCTGTCTCTAGTCAGACCTCCCACAGAACGTTACATTCATCACAGCCCGTCAGATTGACCCAAGCTGGTCTAAATATCTAAACACATAGAAATAACTGACTGCGGAAGAAGGATATAAACCAAACTTCTGTGGAAAAATGGTTTAGCAAATTTGGAATATCGATTTCCTTGAAATAATGAAATATTCTCTCATGGAAATAAAAACAGTTTCAAGCTGAGAAGCAATGACAACACACAACTAACCTAACAACTGGTCCGGGGTTACTGTCAAACACACACGTTAAGTCAACCTGACTACCTTCAAGGAGTCTGACAGTGGCCGTCTCACGTCCATTTATGTGCACTCTGGGATTGGATATGTCTGAAGATAGAGATGATAGAGATGATAGAGATGATAGATATTGTGATATTTATATATAGATACATACAGGGAGTGATATTTATATATAGATACATACAGGGAGTGATATTTATATATAATTACATACACAGGGAGTGATATTTATATATAGATACATACAGGGAGTGATATTTATATATAGATACATACAGGGAGTGATATTTATATATAGATACATACAGGGAGTGATATTTATATATAGATACATACACAGGGAGTGATATTTATATATAGATACATACACAGTGAATGATATTTATATATAGATACATACACAGGGAGTGATATTTATATATAGATACATACACAGAGAGTGATATTTATATATAGATACATACAGGGAGTGATATTTATATATAGATACATACACAGGGAGTGATATTTATATATAGATACATACAGGGAGTGATATTTATATATAGATACATACACAAGGAGTGATATTTATATATAGATACATACACAGGGAGTGATATTTATATATAGATACATACACAGAGAATGATATTTATATATAGATACATACACAGGGAGTGATATTTATATATAGATACATACACAGGGAGTGATATTTATATATAGATACATACAGGGAGTGATATTTATATATAGATACATACAGGGAGTGATATTTATATATAGATACATACACAGGGAGTGATATTTATATATAGATACATACACAGGGAGTGATATTTATATATAGATACATACAGGGAGTGATATTTATATATAGATACATACAGGGAGTGATATTTATATATAGATACATACACAGGGAGTGATATTTATATATAGATACATACAGGGAGTGATATTTATATATAGATACATACACAGGGAGTGATATTTATATATAGATACATACACAGGGAGTGATATTTATATATAGATACATACACAGAGCTTCCAAATAAAACTCTTGATAGACAGAGCCATGTATGTTCTCAGCCAGACATCGGTATGACCCTCGTTAATTCTGGTTACATCAAAACTCAAGGTCTTCTTATCTACAAGGGTCTTGACCTCACCAAACCTGAAATTGGATGTTAAAAAGTGTTAATTTTCTGAATTAATTCAAATTATATCAATTCTGGTTTTTTATTTGTTAGCAAAAAATGAAACTTTCAGTTCTGTGGTGGTTAATGAGTGACAGACCTGACACCAAGATCACTTGTGCAGACCAATAAATGATAAGTCGATTTCAACAGATGGTACATACTAGATAATAGTTCATTCATTCTAGTTGTTTTATAATCAATCAAATGAAACTCTCTCTAGACATTTTGATCATTAATTTGTATTTGATTGAATGAACACCTCTTTGAAGTTGAATCCTTAATTTGTATTTAAAATAATGAAACTCTCTTGGGAACTCATTTAATTTGTATTTAAAATAATGAAACTCTCTTGGGAACTCATTTAATTTGTATTCATTATGATCTTCGTTCCAAGATGGAGGCTTTGTTTATTTCCCATCTTGTGTTGACCATTAAGCGTGACGCTGACAACTTTCCTCTGAGATTCATTTTGGAGCAACCCTAAGTGGGAAAACCATCTTGGTTGTAGAATCTTGTGGTTTTACAATGAGTCATGAGGAAAAACCTGCTCATGCAACCAAACTGAGAATATTCAACTCAAACGTATTATCAACACTTACATGTGTGTGTGAAAACAAAAGAGATTGAGAAAATTCTAAACGCTTGTGAGGACAAATGTCTAAGAGAAATAACTGTTTACAATGGGATGAGTTCAAGACTAATATAGAGATAAGAGAAATGGTCATACAACCAATGATCTCATCTATAATGGAATGAATTCAAGACTAATATAGAGATAAGAGAAATGGTCATGCAACCAACGATCTCATTACAATGGAATGAATCCAAGACTAATATAGAGATAAGAGAAATGGTCATGAATTCTCTTTCTAGAGATAAGAGAAGATGGACATATGTCAAGCATTTGATGAGAAGAGACAAGAGAATTCCAAAATAGGCTCTTTTATGTGAAACATCTATCTATCTATTGACCTTTCGAGCCGTAGCCGGCCCATAGGGTATAGACCCAGATACTCTTTCTCTTATCTAAATTTTTTATTCTAGCAGTTTTCAATCCTTCTAAAGATATTTTATCAAATCTCGCCATTTGTCTCTGTTCTGTGCACGCAGATCTATCTCATTGAGGGAGCCAATTTCTGCTGCTTATGCCTCTCTTATTGATGCTTTTTTCAGTGTCTCTCTGGGTCAGCCTCTTTTCCTCTTACCTGTTGTTTCCCACATGAGGGCTTGCTTTGCTATTCGGTTATTATCTCTCCTCATCACATGTCCAACATATGACCAACGTATGACCATCACATGACCAACGTATGACCAACATATGACCATCATCTTTTCTTGATTACTGAAGATATTAGTGGTTCATCAGAAAAAGAGGAAGACCTAAAGAACAGTAAAAAGAACACATATAAGAGAAGCAAAGTTGGCAGGCATAGACTCAATAGATAAGATCGAACACTTTGCCCATAAAAGAGATGGGTGGCAAGAGACACTATGTCTCTATGTGATGTCTAGCAACATAGGCAGGATCAGGAATTCATTATAATGACATTTTGTGGAAAGTTTAATCATTAATTTGATATTTTTTGTTATAATGAAACTCTAAAAGTGTTGATATAGTTCAGACATGTGTGAGTGTATGTGATTAGAGGAGTACAGCACTCCATATATGTGAAGATGAAGCAGAAAAATACCAAAGTTGGCAACAATTTATAGAACTGCTTTTGATGCAATCTCAAGTCATGTGACAAAACCTTGTGCAGTCTCTAACCTAAGCAGTGTCTTAAGGGGAGATTACTGTCATAATTGTAACATCAAAACTTTGAACTGATATTTGTTGAGTGGACACACGATGTAACATTCAGCAGTAAATACTTTCACTTGTTAACTAGATTTAAATATTAAAGTTCAGAATAATTACCCTGTTAATTTTCCATACGGTCTGTACAGCCAGGCCACACGACAGCTGGGAACGCATGAAATGTCACATCTGTACGTTACCTGGTAACCGATTGCCTTTTTCACAATTTCCTCTGAGCTCAGTTCCGGTGCCAGACTGAAATCTGCTTGTGTTGGTTTGTCTGAGCAGAGAACAATCATAAACTATTACTACATGAACTTTTTCTTTCAACACTTACCCACTGACTACTAAAGAAATGAACAATTCTCTTCATCACCCGTCACAACAAGGACATAGATGAGTTGTGATCCAACTTCAGCACAACATTTGTAAGTTTCTGGTTGCCTTCTCTCTTTCATCCCTACTCACTTAACCAGACTAGATTGATTAGTCTGTTACTGGAGGCACCACAGAGAGATGGAGTAGGGAATCCCAGGCTTTTGACCTGTTAAAACAGGTCTTGGGGATATGGACACACAGGCTTCTCTACCACTAGAACAACTCTTGGAGATATGGGCACACAGGCTTCTCTATCACTAGAACAACTCTTGGAGATATGGACACACAGGCTTCTCTATCACTAGAACAACTCTTGGAGATATGGACACACAGGCTTCTCTATCACTAGAACAACTCTTAGAGATATGGACACACAGGCTCCTCTATCACTAGAACATCTCTTAGAGATATGGACACACAGGCTTCTCTATCACTAGAACAACTCTTGGAGATATGGACACACAGGCTTCTCTACCACTAGAACAACTCTTAGAGATATGGACACACAGGCTCCTCTACCACTAGAACAACTCTTGGAGATATGGACACACAGGCTCCTCTACCACTAGAACAACTCTTGGAGATATGGACACACAGGCTCCTCTACCACTAGAACAATTCTTGGGGATATGGACACACAGGCTTCTCTACCACTAGAACAACTCTTAGAGATATGGACACACAGGCTTCTCTACCACTAGAACAACTCTTAGAGATATGGACACACAGGCTCCTCTACCACTAGAACAACTCTTGGAGATATGGACACACAGGCTCCTCTATCACTAGAACAACTCTTGGGGATATGGGCACACAGGCTTCTTTACCACTAGAACAATTCTTGGAGATATGGGCACACAGGCTCCTCTACCACTAGAACAGCTCTTGGGGATATGGGCACACAGGCTCCTCTACCACTAGAACAACTCTTGGGGATATGGGCACATAGGCTCCTCTACCACTAGAACAACTCTTGGGGATATGGGCAAACATGCTCCTCTACCACTAGAACAACTCTTGGGGATATGGGCACATAGGCTCCTCTACCACTAGAACAACTCTTGGGGATATGGGCACATAGGCTCCTCTACCACTAGAACAACTCTTGGGGATATGGGCACATAGGCTCCTCTACCACTAGAACAACTCTTGGGGATATGGGCACATAGGCTCCTCTACCACTAGAACAACTCTTGGGGATATGGGCACATAGGCTCCTCTACCACTAGAACAACTCTTGGGGATATGGGCACATAGGCTCCTCTACCACTAGAACAACTCTTGGGGATATGGGCAAACATGCTCCTCTACCACTAGAACAACTCTTGGAGATGTGGGCACACAGGCTCCTCTACCACTAGAACAACTCTTGGAGATATGGGCACACAGGCTCCTCTACCACTAGAACAGCTCTTGGGGATATGGGCACACAGGCTCCTCTACCACTAGAACAACTCTTGGGGATATGGGCACATAGGCTCCTCTACCACTAGAACAACTCTTGGGGATATGGGCACATAGGCTCCTCTACCACTAGAACAGCTCTTAGGGATATGGGCAAACATGCTTCTCTACCACTAGAACAACTCTTGGGGATATGGGCACACAAGATATAGGACCTAAGTCAGACTAAGAGATTTGTTGTATAGATATAGGACCTAAGTCAGACTAAGAGATTTGTTGTATAGATATAGGACCTAAGTCAGACTAAGAGATTTGTTGTGTAGATATAGGACCTAAGTCAGACTAAGAGATTTGTTGTATAGATATAGGACCTAATTCAGACTAAGAGATTTGTTGTGTAGATATAGGACCTAAGTCAGACTAAGAGATTTGTTGTGTAGATATAGGACCTAAGTCAGACTAAGAGATTTGTTGTGTAGATATAGGACCTAAGTCAGACTAAGAGATTTGTTGTATAGATATAGGACCTAAGTCAGACTAAGAGATTTGTTGTATAGATATAGGACCTTGGTCACACTAAGAGATTTGTTGTGTAGATATAGGACCAAGGTCAGACTAAGAGATTTGTTGTGTAGATATAGGACCTAAGTCAGACTAAGAGATTTGTTGTATAGATATAGGACCTTGGTCACACTAAGAGATTTGTTGTGTAGATATAGGACCTAAGTCAGACTAAGAGATTTGTTGTATAGATATAGGACCTAAGTCAGACTAAGAGATTTGTTGTATAGATATAGGACCAAGGTCAGACTAAGAGATTTGTTGTGTAGATATAGGACCAAGGTCACACTAAGAGATTTGTTGTGTAGATATAGGACCTTGGTCACACTAAGAGATTTGTTGTGTAGATATAGGACCTAATTCAGACTAAGAGATTTGTTGTATAGATATAGGACCTAAGTCAGACTAAGAGATTTGTTGTGTAGATATAGGACCTAAGTCAGACTAAGAGATTTGTTGTATAGATATAGGACCTAAGTCAGACTAAGAGATTTGTTGTATAGATATAGGACCAAGGTCAGACTAAGAGATTTGTTGTGTAGATATAGGACCTAAGTCAGACTAAGAGATTTGTTGTGTAGATATAGGACCTAAGTCAGACTAAGAGATTTGTTGTGTAGATATAGGACCTAAGTCAGACTAAGAGATTTGTTGTGTAGATATAGGACCTAAGTCAGACTAAGAGATTTGTTGTATAGATATAGGACCTAAGTCAGACTAAGAGATTTGTTGTATAGATATAGGACCTAAGTCAGACTAAGAGATTTGTTGTGTAGATATAGGACCTAAGTCAGACTAAGAGATTTGTTGTATAGATATAGGACCTTGGTCACACTAAGAGATTTGTTGTGTAGATATAGGACCTAAGTCAGACTAAGAGATTTGTTGTGTAGATATAGGACCTAAGTCAGACTAAGAGATTTGTTGTATAGATATAGGACCTTGGTCACACTAAGAGATTTGTTGTGTAGATATAGGACCTAAGTCAGACTAAGAGATTTGTTGTATAGATATAGGACCTAAGTCAGACTAAGAGATTTGTTGTGTAGATATAGGACCTTGGTCACACTAAGAGATTGTTGTGTAGATATAGGACCTAAGTCAGACTAAGAGATTTGTTGTGTAGATATAGGACCTAAGTCAGACTAAGAGATTTGTTGTATAGATATAGGACCTAAGTCAGACTAAGAGATTTGTTGTGTAGATATAGGACCTAAGTCAGACTAAGAGATTTGTTGTGTAGATATAGGACCTAAGTCAGACTAAGAGATTTGTTGTGTAGATATAGGACCTAAGTCAGACTAAGAGATTTGTTGTGTAGATATAGGACCTAAGTCAGACTAAGAGATTTGTTGTGTAGATATAGGACCTTGGTCACACTAAGAGATTTGTTGTGTAGATATAGGACCTAAGTCAGACTAAGAGATTTGTTGTATAGATATAGGACCTAAGTCAGACTAAGAGATTTGTTGTGTAGATATAGGACCTAAGTCAGACTAAGAGATTTGTTGTGTAGATATAGGACCTAAGTCAGACTAAGAGATTTGTTGTATAGATATAGGACCTAAGTCAGACTAAGAGATTTGTTGTGTAGATATAGGACCTAAGTCAGACTAAGAGATTTGTTGTGTAGATATAGGACCTAAGTCAGACTAAGAGATTTGTTGTATAGATATAGGACCTTGGTCACACTAAGAGATTTGTTGTGTAGATATAGGACCTGGTCACACTAAGAGATTTGTTGTGTAGATATAGGACCTAAGTCAGACTAAGAGATTTGTTGTGTAGATATAGGACCTAAGTCAGACTAAGAGATTTGTTGTGTAGATATAGGACCTAAGTCAGACTAAGAGATTTGTTGTGTAGATATAGGACCTAAGTCAGACTAAGAGATTTGTTGTGTAGATATAGGACCTAAGTCAGACTAAGAGATTTGTTGTATAGATATAGGACCTAAGTCAGACTAAGAGATTTGTTGTGTAGATATAGGACCTAAGTCAGACTAAGAGATTTGTTGTGTAGATATAGGACCTAAGTCAGACTAAGAGATTTGTTGTGTAGATATAGGACCTTGGTCACACTAAGAGATTTGTTGTGTAGATATAGGACCTAAGTCAGACTAAGAGATTTGTTGTATAGATATAGGACCTAAGTCAGACTAAGAGATTTGTTGTGTAGATATAGGACCTAAGTCAGACTAAGAGATTTGTTGTGTAGATATAGGACCTAAGTCAGACTAAGAGATTTGTTGTGTAGATATAGGACCTAAGTCAGACTAAGAGATTTGTTGTATAGATATAGGACCTAAGTCAGACTAAGAGATTTGTTGTATAGATATAGGACCTAAGTCAGACTAAGAGATTTGTTGTATAGATATAGGACCTTGGTCACACTAAGAGATTTGTTGTGTAGATATAGGACCTAAGTCAGACTAAGAGATTTGTTGTATAGATATAGGACCTAAGTCAGACTAAGAGATTTGTTGTGTAGATATAGGACCTAAGTCAGACTAAGAGATTTGTTGTATAGATATAGGACCTAAGTCAGACTAAGAGATTTGTTGTGTAGATATAGGACCTAAGTCAGACTAAGAGATTTGTTGTATAGATATAGGACCTAAGTCAGACTAAGAGATTTGTTGTATAGATATAGGACCTAAGTCAGACTAAGAGATTTGTTGTGTAGATATAGGACCTAAGTCAGACTAAGAGATTTGTTGTATAGATATAGGACCTAAGTCAGACTAAGAGATTTGTTGTGTAGATATAGGACCTAAGTCAGACTAAGAGATTTGTTGTGTAGATATAGGACCTAAGTCAGACTAAGAGATTTGTTGTATAGATATAGGACCTAAGTCAGACTAAGAGATTTGTTGTGTAGATATAGGACCTTGGTCACACTAAGAGATTTGTTGTGTAGATATAGGACCTAAGTCAGACTAAGAGATTTGTTGTATAGATATAGGACCTAAGTCAGACTAAGAGATTTGTTGTATAGATATAGGACCTAAGTCAGACTAAGAGATTTGTTGTGTAGATATAGGACCTTGGTCACACTAAGAGATTTGTTGTGTAGATATAGGACCTTGGTCACACTAAGAGATTTGTTGTGTAGATATAGGACCTTGGTCACACTAAGAGATTTGTTGTGTAGATATAGGACCTTGGTCACACTAAGAGATTTGTTGTGTAGATATAGGACCTTGGTCACACTAAGAGATTTGTTGTGTAGATATAGGACCTTGGTCACACTAAGAGATTTGTTGTGTAGATATAGGACCTTGGTCACACTAAGAGATTTGTTGTGTAGATATAGGACCTTGGTCACACTAAGAGATTTGTTGTGTAGATATAGGACCTTGGTCACACTAAGAGATTTGTTGTGTAGATATAGGACCTAAGTCAGACTAAGAGATTTGTTGTGTAGATATAGGACCTAAGTCAGACTAAGAGATTTGTTGTATAGATATAGGACCTTGGTCACACTAAGAGATTTGTTGTGTAGATATAGGACCTAAGTCAGACTAAGAGATTTGTTGTGTAGATATAGGACCTTGGTCACACTAAGAGATTTGTTGTGTAGATATAGGACCTAAGTCAGACTAAGAGATTTGTTGTGTAGATATAGGACCTTGGTCACACTAAGAGATTGTTGTATAGATATAGGACCTAAGTCAGACTAAGAGATTTGTTGTGTAGATATAGGACCTAAGTCAGACTAAGAGATTTGTTGTATAGATATAGGACCTAAGTCAGACTAAGAGATTTGTTGTGTAGATATAGGACCTAAGTCAGACTAAGAGATTTGTTGTATAGATATAGGACCTTGGTCACACTAAGAGATTTGTTGTGTAGATATAGGACCTTGGTCACACTAAGAGATTTGTTGTATAGATATAGGACCTTGGTCACACTAAGAGATTTGTTGTATAGATATAGGACCTTGGTCACACTAAGAGATTTGTTGTATAGATATAGGACCTAAGTCAGACTAAGAGATTTGTTGTATAGATATAGGACCTAAGTCAGACTAAGAGATTTGTTGTGTAGATATAGGACCTAAGTCAGACTAAGAGATTTGTTGTGTAGATATAGGACCTAAGTCAGACTAAGAGATTTGTTGTATAGATATAGGACCTAAGTCAGACTAAGAGATTTGTTGTGTAGATATAGGACCTAAGTCAGACTAAGAGATTTGTTGTATAGATATAGGACCTTGGTCACACTAAGAGATTTGTTGTGTAGATATAGGACCTAAGTCAGACTAAGAGATTTGTTGTATAGATATAGGACCTAAGTCAGACTAAGAGATTTGTTGTATAGATATAGGACCTAAGTCAGACTAAGAGATTTGTTGTATAGATATAGGACCTAAGTCAGACTAAGAGATTTGTTGTATAGATATAGGACCTAAGTCAGACTAAGAGATTTGTTGTATAGATATAGGACCTTGGTCACACTAAGAGATTTGTTGTGTAGATATAGGACCTAAGTCAGACTAAGAGATTTGTTGTGTAGATATAGGACCTAAGTCAGACTAAGAGATTTGTTGTGTAGATATAGGACCAAGGTCAGACTAAGAGATTTGTTGTGTAGATATAGGACCTAAGTCAGACTAAGAGATTTGTTGTGTAGATATAGGACCTAAGTCAGACTAAGAGATTTGTTGTATAGATATAGGACCTAAGTCAGACTAAGAGATTTGTTGTGTAGATATAGGACCTAAGTCAGACTAAGAGATTTGTTGTGTAGATATAGGACCTAAGTCAGACTAAGAGATTTGTTGTATAGATATAGGACCTAAGTCAGACTAAGAGATTTGTTGTATAGATATAGGACCTTGGTCACACTAAGAGATTTGTTGTGTAGATATAGGACCTAAGTCAGACTAAGAGACTTGTTGTGTAGATATAGGACCTTGGTCACACTAAGAGATTTGTTGTGTAGATATAGGACCTTGGTCACACTAAGAGATTTGTTGTGTAGATATAGGACCTTGGTCACACTAAGAGATTTGTTGTGTAGATATAGGACCTAAGTCACACTAAGAGATTTGTTGTGTAGATATAGGACCTTGGTCACACTAAGAGATTTGTTGTGTAGATATAGGACCTTGGTCACACTAAGAGATTTGTTGTGTAGATATAGGACCTAAGTCACACTAAGAGATTTGTTGTGTAGATATAGGACCTAAGTCAGACTAAGAGATTTGTTGTGTAGATATAGGACCTAAGTCAGACTAAGAGATTTGTTGTGTAGATATAGGACCTAAGTCAGACTAAGAGATTTGTTGTGTAGATATAGGACCTTGGTCACACTAAGAGATTTGTTGTGTAGATATAGGACCTTGGTCACACTAAGAGATTTGTTGTGTAGATATAGGACCTAAGTCACACTAAGAGATTTGTTGTGTAGATATAGGACCTTGGTCACACTAAGAGATTTGTTGTGTAGATATAGGACCTTGGTCACACTAAGAGATTTGTTGTGTAGATATAGGACCTAAGTCAGACTAAGAGATTTGTTGTGTAGATATAGGACCTAAGTCAGACTAAGAGATTTGTTGTGTAGATATAGGACCTAAGTCAGACTAAGAGATTTGTTGTGTAGATATAGGACCTAAGTCAGACTAAGAGATTTGTTGTGTAGATATAGGACCTAAGTCAGACTAAGAGATTTTGATGGATAGATATAGGACCTAAGTCAGACTAAGAGATTTGTTGTGTAGATATAGGACCTAAGTCAGACTAAGAGATTTGTTGTGTAGATATAGGACCTAAGTCAGACTAAGAGATTTGTTGTGTAGATATAGGACCTAAGTCAGACTAAGAGATTTGTTGTGTAGATATAGGACCTAAGTCAGACTAAGAGATTTTTGTATAGATATAGGACCTAAGTCAGACTAAGAGATTTGTTGTGTAGATATAGGACCTAAGTCACACTAAGAGATGTGTTGTAGATATAGGACTAAGTCAGACACTAAGAGATTTGTTGTGTAGATATAGGACCTAAGTCAGACTAAGAGATTTGTTGTGTAGATATAGGACCTTGGTCACACTAAGAGATTTGTTGTGTAGATATAGGACCTGGTACACTAAGAGATTTGTTGTGTAGATATAGGACCTAAGTAAGGACTAAGAGATTTGTTGTGTAGATATAGGACCTAAGTCAGACTAAGAGATTTGTTGTGTAGATATAGGACCTAAGTCAGACTAAGAGATTTGTTGTGTAGATATAGGACCTAAGTCAGACTAAGAGATTTGTTGTGTAGATATAGGACCTAAGTCAGACTAAGAGATTTGTGTGTAGATATAGGACCTAAGTCAGACTAAGAGATTTGTTGTGTAGATATAGGACCTAAGTCAGACTAAGAGATTTGTTGTGTAGATATAGGACCTAAGTCAGACTAAGAGATTTGTTGGTAGATATAGGACCTAAGTCAGACTAAGAGATTTGTTGTGTAGATATAGGACCTAAGTCAGACTAAGAGATTTGTTGTGTAGATATAGGAACCTAAGTCATAGGACTAAGAGATTTGTTGTGTAGATATAGGAACCTAAGTCAGACTAAGAGATTTGTTGTGTAGATATAGGACCTAAGTCAGACTAAGAGATTTGTTGTGTAGATATAGGACCTAAGTCAGACTAAGAGATT